>SJYC01079386.1:0-43562 GCA_006408675.1 Madoqua kirkii | reverse complement strand
ATTTGCTGGCATATTGAGTGCAGCACTTTCACAGCATCATCTTTCAGGATTTGAAACAGCTCCACTGGAATTTCATCACCTCCACTAGCTTTGTTTGTAGCGATGTTTTCCAAGGCCCATTTGACTTCACATTCCAGGATGTCTGGCTCTAGATTAGTGATCACATCATCATGATTATCTGGGTTGTGAAGATCTTTTTTGTACAATTCTTCTGTGTATTCTTGCCACCTCTTCTTAATATGTTCTGCTTCTGTTAGGTCCAGATCATTTCTGCCCTTCATCGAGGCCATCTTTGCATGAAATGTTCCCTTGGTATCTCTAATTTTCTTGAAGAGATCTCTAGTCCTTCCCTTTCTGTTCTTTTCCTCTATTTCTTTGCATTGATCACTGAAGAAGGCTTTCTTATCTCTTCTTGCTATTCTCTGGAACTCTGCATTCAGATACTTATATCTTTCCTTTTCTCCTTTGCTTTTTGCCTTTCTTCTCTTCACAGCTATTTGTAAGGCCTCCCCAGACAGCCATGTTGCTTTTTTGCATTTCTTTTCCATGGGGATGGTCCTGATCCCTGTCTCCTGTACAGGGTCACAAACCTCATTCCATAGATCATCAGGCACTCTATCTATCAGATCTAGGCCCTTAAATCTATTTCTCACTTCTACTGTATAATCATAAGGGATTTGATTTAGGTCACACCTGAATGGTCTAGCAGTTTTCCCTACTTTCTTCAATTTGAGTCTGAATTTGGTAATAAGGAGTTCATGAGCCACAGTCAGCTCCTGGTCTTGTTTTTGTTGACTGTATAGAGCTTCTCCATCTTTGGTTATAAAGAATATAATCAATCTGATTTCGGTGTTGACCATCTGGTGATGTCCATGTGTGGCGGCTGCAACCTGGGGCACTAAGCGCAGCTGAGAGGAGTTACCCCACATTCAAGGTCAGGGGCAGTGACAGAGAGTGCCAGGCTGCAATGGTTTAGGAACGGTCAAGAGGAGCTACCCAAGTCAGAGGTCGGACAGGCAGCCCAGAGGAGCTACCCCACATCCAAGGTCAGGGGCAGCATCCCAGAGGAGCTACCCAGCATCCGAGGCCAACGGAGGCAGCTGAGAGGAGCCACCCCACGTCCGAGGTCAGTGGCAGCCAGGAGGAGACACCCCATATCCGAGGTCAGGGGTGGCGGCCAAGAGGAGCTACCCTGCATCCGAGGCCAGGGGCTTCTGGGAGAAGCCATCTTGTGCCCGAGGCCAGGGGCGGTGGCCCTGAGGAGCCACCCAAGGAGCAGTGTCTGCGCGGGTGTAGGAGGGCCTAGAGGAGCTATTCTATGTTGAAGGTCAGGAAGGGTAGCGGTAAAGAGATACTCCTCTTCCAAGGTAAGGAGCAGCGGCAGTGCTTGGCAGCCGTGAAGAGATAACCCACGCCCAAGGTAAGAGAAACCCAAGTAAGATGGTAGATGTTGCAAGAGGGCATCAGAGGGCAGACACACTGAAACCATACTCACAGAAAACTAGTCAGTCTAATCACACTAGGACCACAGCCTTGTATAACTCAGTGAAACCAAGCCATACCTGCAGGGCAACCGAAGACGGGCAGGTCATGGTGGAGAGGTCTGACAGAATGTGGTCCACTGGAGAAAAGAATGGCAAACCACTTCAGTATTCTTGCCTTGAGAACCCCATGAACAGTATGAAAAGGCAAAATGATAGGATACTGAAAGAGGAACTCCCCAGGTCAGTAGGTGCCCAATATGCTACTGGAGATCAGTGGAGAAATAACTCCAGAAAGAATGAAGGGACGAAGCCAAAGCAAAAACAATACCCAGCTGTGGATGTGACTGGTGATAGAAGCATGGTCTGATGCTGTAAAGAGCAATATTGTATAGGAACTTGGAATGTCAGTCCATGAATCAAGGCAAATCGGAAGTGGTCAAACAAGAGATGGCAAGAGTGAATGTTGACATTCTAGGAATCAGTGAACTAAAATGAACTGGAATGGGTGAATTTAACTCAGATGACCATTATATTTACTACTTCAGGCAGGAATCCTACAGAAAAAATGGAGTAGCCATCATGGTCAACAAAAGAGTCTGAAATGCAGTACTTGGATGCAATCTCAAAAACGACAGAATGATCTCTGTTCGTCTCCAAGGCAAACCATTTAATATCACAGTTATCCAAGTCTATGCCCCAACCAGTAACATTGAAGAAGCTGATGCTGAACGGTTTTATGAAAACCTACAAGACCTTTTAGAACTAACACCCAAAAAAAAGATGTCCTTTTCATTATAGGGAACTGGAATGCAAAAGTAGGAAGTCAAGAAACACCTGGAGTAACAGGCAAATTTGGCCTTGGAATGTGGAATGAAGCAGGGCAAAGACTAATAGAGTTTTGCCAAGGAAATGCACTGTCTAGTAAAAGCTCTGTTTTTTCCAGTAGTCACGTATGGATGAGAGTTGGACTATTAAGAAAGCTAAGCACTGAAGAATTGATGCTTTTGAACTGTGGTGTTGGAGAAGACTCTTGAGAGTCTAATCGACTGCAAGGAGATCCAACCAGTCCATCTTAGAGGGAATCAGTCTTGAATATCCACTGGAAGGACTGATGCTAACTGAAGCTAAAGCTCCAATAGTTTGGCCACCTGACGTGAAGAACTAACTCATTAGAAAAGACCTTAATACCGGGAAAGATTGAAGGCGGGAGTAGAAGAGGATGACAGAGGATGAGATGGTTGGATGGCATCACTGACTTGATGGACATGAGTTTGAGTAAGCTCCAGGAGTTGGTGATGGACAGAGAAGCCTGGCGTGCTACAGTCCATGAGATTGCAAAGAGTTGGACACAACTGAATGACTGACCTGAACTGAACTGACACTATGTATGTAAAGTGGGTTTCCCAGGTAGCTCAGTGGTAAAGAATCCACCTATCAATGCAGACGATGTAGGAGACATGGGTTCAATCCCTGGTGGGGAAGATTCCCAGAGAAGCAAATGGCAACCTACTTCAGTATTCTTGCCTGGGAAATCCCAGGAACAGAGGAGCCTGGGGGATAACAGTCCATGAGACCACAAAGAGTAGGACCTGACTGAGCAGCCAAGCCTGCATGCATTTATGTAAAGTACATGCACACATACACACACACACCGTCATTTTTCTCTAGATACTTTTGACTGAAGAAAAATTCACAGCCTTAAAGTTGAGAATTATATCTTACTTGGTGGCCTTACTGAGGACTTTAGCCTGGGATGGTAGCCTTTCAGATTGCTCTGAGGGACAGCTCCAAAGAAGTCGGGGAGGGGGCAGGATACATAGGAGATTTGGCGGGGAGAAAAATGCAGCCAAACATCAAAAGATTCATGCTAGGGGACTTCCCTAGTGGTCCAGTGAGTCACCTTGCAACGCAAGGGACACAAGTTCAATTCCTGGTTGGGGAAGCAAGATCTCACATGCCTAGGAGCAACTAAGCCCACACACCAAACTAGAGAGTCCATGTACCACAATGAAGCTCCTGTGTGCAGCCAAATAAATAAGATTTTTTAAAAAGATTACTGTCAGTCACAAAAAGCAGACATCTCAAGGTAATGATTTTAGAATTTTTCTATATATGCAAAGTTGTAAGTCTGGGCTTATTGAAATGATTCCTTTGATATGCACTTAACAGTGTAGCATCAGCATCCTGCTTTTCTCCACCCTGAATTCCCTCAGGGTTGCAATGGATGATGGCTTTATTACTGCAGGTCCTTTGCTTACTGTAGTGGCACGTGACATAATTTGCCACAGAACACATAAGTATCCAAAGGCACAGAAAATGTTCTGGAAGCATAGGCAGCAAACTCAGAAAAGAATGCACCTCTGGAAATAAAGGGGCCAGAAGTCAAAAAAGTCATCTAGTCTCATATAGAACATTTCACATCTTTACAAGAAGAAGGACTCCACATATGACTGTACTAAATCCTGTATCATGAAAGTTTAGACCACATAGGGGGATTTCTCATTTGGAGAAACCAGCTTGACTACAGAGAACAGTATAGAGATTCCTCCAAAAAAAGAAGAAAACTAACTAAAAATAGAGTTGCCATATCATCCAGCAATTCCGCTCATGGGCAAAACTATAATTTGGGAAGATACACATGCCCCAATGTTTATAGCAGGACTATTTACAATAGCCAAGACATGGAAAAAACTTAAACATCCATTGACAGGTGAATGGATAAAGAAAATGTGGTATACACACACACACACACACACACACACACACACACACAAAATGGAATACTACTCAGCCACAAAAAAGAACAAAATAATGCCATTTGCCGCAACATGGGTGGACCCAGAGATGATCACACTGAGTGAAGTAAGTCAGAAAGAGAAAGACAAACACCATATGCTATCATTTATATGTGGAACCTGAAGTATAAAACAAGTGACCATATCTATGAAACAGAAACAGACTCACAGACCTAGAGAACAGATCTGTGGCTGCCAAGGAGGAGAGGGTTGAGGGAGTGATAGACTGGGAGTTTGGGATTAGCAGATGTAAACTATTATATACAGTTCAGTTCAGTTCAGTTGCTCAGTCGTGTCTGACTCTTTGTGACCCCATGAATCGCAGCACACCAGGCCTCCCTGTCCATCACCATCTCTCAGAGTTCACTCAGACTCACGTCCATCGAGTCCGTGATGCCATCCAGCCATCTCATCCTCAGTCGTCCCCTTCTCCTCCTGCCCCCAATCCCTCCCAGCATCAGAGTCTTTTCCAGTGAGTCAATGCTTCACCTGAGGTGGCCAAAGTACTGGAGTTTCAGCTTCAGCATTATTCCTTCCAAAGAAATCCCCAGGGTTGATCTCTTTCAGAATGGACTGGTTGGATCTCCTTGCAGTCCAAGGGACTCTCAAGAGTCTTCTCCAACACCACAGCTCAAAAGCATCAATTCTTCAGCGCTCAGCCTTCTTCACAGTCCAACTCTCACATCCATACATGACCACAGGAAAAACAGGATGGATATAAACAACAAGGTCCTACTACAAGGAACTATATTCAATATCTTGTGATAAATCATAATGGACAAGAATATGAAAAAGAATGTATATATGTATATGACTGAGTCACTTCATTGTAAAGCAGAAAGGAGTACAACATTGTAAATCAACTATACTTCAATAAAATAATTTTTTAAAAAACAGCTTGTTGCACTCTTCATTAGATTCAATTCTTCACTCATCTTTTGTTTTCCAAATATATAAAATTCACCCATATGATGTTCAAGAACCTGAGATCCATCAACAGCAGAGAAACAAACCTCCTCCCAAACCACATAAACCAAACGTATCCCTTACTTTCTCTCAGAAGTAGAAAATAAAGAATATTCTTTACCAATTCAAAGACTTTAAAATAGCAGATGAAAGAATGCCATATGTTCACAAAGCTTCTGACCTCTATTTACTTCTATATTTAGCTCGAGCTTCTTCAGATGAATAACTGTTTGTTTGGGCAACGTCAGCAGCCCTGTTGCAGTGTCTGCCTTCTTTAGTAAGAAACTGGTCCATGTTTGGAAAACCACAGTCCCTACTTTTTACTGCCTGGTTGGACTTGTTGGAATCAGCCATCTGTGGAAAACGAGGCTGGTACATGGCTCACTGTTAATTGCTAGAAGGAACACAGATTAATACAACAGATGACTCCTGACTCAGAGAATTCACAGTCCTGCTGGAAAGACAAAGTGGACCCATGTGAATGAAAGAAAAGACCATGGAAGATGGTGTGTGATGAGCAGCCAGAAATAAGCAGCATCAGCCTAAGAGCATCTCTACTCATGACACATCCACTGCACAAGGAGGAGGATGTAATGGCACTGGGGGCAGACAAAGGGGATTCTTTTTTTCTTTTCATTTTTAATAAATCAACTATACTTCAATAAAATAATTTTTTAAAAAACAGCTTGTTGCACTCTTCATTAGATTCAATTCTTCACTCATCTTTTGTTTTCCAAATATATAAAATTCACCCATATGATGTTCAAGAACCTGAGATCCATCAACAGCAGAGAAACAAACCTCCTCCCAAACCACATAAACCAAACGTATCCCTTACTTTCTCTCAGAAGTAGAAAATAAAGAATATTCTTTACCAATTCAAAGACTTTAAAATAGCAGATGAAAGAATGCCATATGTTCACAAAGCTTCTGACCTCTATTTACTTCTATATTTAGCTCGAGCTTCTTCAGATGAATAACTGTTTGTTTGGGCAACGTCAGCAGCCCTGTTGCAGTGTCTGCCTTCTTTAGTAAGAAACTGGTCCATGTTTGGAAAACCACAGTCCCTACTTTTTACTGCCTGGTTGGACTTGTTGGAATCAGCCATCTGTGGAAAACGAGGTGGTACATGGCTCACTGTTAATTGCTAGAAGGAACACAGATTAATACAACAGATGACTCCTGACTCAGAGAATTCACAGTCCTGCTGGAAAGACAAAGTGGACCCACGTGAATGAAAGAAAAGACCATGGAAGGTGGTGTGTGATGAGCAGCCAGAAATAAGCAGCATCAGCCTAAGAGCATCTCTACTCATGACACATCCACTGCACAAGGAGGAGGATGTAATGGCACTGGGGGCAGACAAAGGGGATTCTTTTTTTCTTTTCATTTTTATTATTTATCTTTTTCTTTTCTTTTTATTTGGAGGATAATCACTTTGCAAGGTTGAGTTGGTTTCTGCCATACAACATGAATCAGCTGTAAGTACACATATGTCTCCTCCCACTTGAACCTTCCTTCCATCCGCCCCCTACCCCATCCCATATATATGGAATCTAGAAAAATGGTACTGATGAACCTATCTGCAGGGAAGGAACAGAGACAGACACAGAGACCAGGCTTGTGAACACAGAGGGGGAAGGAGAAGGTGGGACAAATTGAGAAAGTAGCATTGAAACATACACATTACCAAATGTTAAACAATGGTATTCTTTAACTGCTTTCTAGATGAGAGATCAGCAGAGGATTTCATTGGATAAATGAGCCCCGGTACTGGGTAGGATCCCTGGAGAGGGGCATGGCAATCTACTCCAGTATCCTTGCCTGGAGAATCCCATGAACAGAGGAGACCAGCAGGCTACAGTCTATGGGGTCACACAGTGTCAGACACGACTGAAGCGACTCAGCCAGGGGGCACACACTGGGTAGGATAACATTTGTATTGTTCATTTGTGGGTTTTCTCTGCTCGCCAATCATACCCTATCCCCATGTACTTGTTCACCTGTGCGATGACGTCTCTAAGCCACTCTCTGACCCGAGGCCAGACACAAAGGCTCAAGCCACCTGAGGGAAAGATAAGGCTCCAACTCTCTGTGTGCTCTGCATGAGAGTAGGTTGACCTCCAAAGATGCTACCATCAAGGGTCAAGGTGTCTGACTTCCATTGGGTCCCCATGGAGTTGAAGTCAGCCCTCCAAGTATGGGAGTTGCCCAGCTGGGGCTGGTATCCCTGAGAGCATGTGACAAGGTACTTCCGGGAGGGTGAGAAACAACTGGAAAGCTTGTGGTAGAGAGCCTGTTCCAGCATCATGACCCTTCAAAACAGAAGCGATGCAGAGGGCAATGAGCCCATGAAGCATTGCTCAACACATTAATCATTAGGAAGATGCAAATCAAAACCACTGTGACTTCCCACTCCATACACCCAGCGTGGCTGAAATTATAGACTGGCTACTCCCCAGTGTTGGATATGGCAGCATCTGAACACCCACACATTGCTGGGAAAGTGAGGGAAGGGATGGATGGAGGAAGATGCAGTGGTTGACCTCTGGGCAGCCAAAAAGGAATCTACACAAAAAAATCATAAAATTCAGTAAAAAATAAATAAAACAAATATACGGGGACTTCCCTGGTGGTCCAGTGGGCTCCCAATGCAGGGGTCAGGGTTCAATCTTTGGTCAGGGAACTAGATCTCACGTGTTGCAACTGAAGATACCGACTGCTGCAACTAAGACTCGGCACAGCCAAATAAATAAATATATTTTTTAAAGTAATCGGCACCTGTGTTGAAGGCTATGCAGCTTTTCCTGGGAGGCCTTGAGGATACAGTTCTTTCTGCCAGGTGGAAATGAAGGCTCAAGTTTGCAAGATCTTCTGATTTTTATGGATTTTTTGGAGAAGGTGGAAATTCTAAATTTTTTGTAAAAGTCTTTGATGTTTCAACATTGCCGACTAATTCAAATATTCTGAAAAGATGTGTGCAAGCCAAATAAGGCTACCAGTTTGAATTTCTTTAAGAGAGGTTATTGACAAATTAACAATAGGGATTTGACAAAGAAAAGAATACCATTTGGGACAAAGACCATAACGACCATAACTAATGTTTAAAGAAAAGAGAGGCAAGGCAATGTCTCCCCTCCCCTACTCCAGGATCAAGATAGAATTTTTTTTTTTTTTTTTTTAGAGCTAAGTATTGAGGAACAGACCTTGCCCTGTAGGTCAAGTGACCTGCCTCAGGCACTTCTTTCAACCTATCAAGCATCTGAGATTCTTACAGCTTTATAATCTCTGCTCCCGTAACTACCCTAAGTGATACAAAATGGTGTTCCGTAAATGTGAAAACATCCATCCTCACTAGGAAAACAAAACTGTCAACTCTGAAAAAGACCATTTCTACTTTTAGCTTTCTGGATCATTCCGCCTTCCCCCCATGGAGTTAAATGTTTCTGCGATTTATAATAGAAAGCAATTAACAGACAATCCACCATCTTCAGCTAATGCAGCTCCTTCAAATGCAATGTTTCTGAAGAAACAGATAAAAGCTAGTCTGGAGTGATCACATTGTGTGAGGCAATTCCTTTTATATCTTTTGAAAGTGATTTCAGACAAGTCTGCTTTGCCAAAAAAGCCAACGCCTAGTACACTTGCACTTTATTTTCTTGGCATCCCCCAGCCCATTTTTTTGGCAATTAGGGAAATTTTTGATGATAACCGCCCACACTTGAGCCAGGCTCTCCCCTTTCCCTTCTTCATCCCTCCACCCCTGCAGGATTTTCCTGAAACTGTGTCTCCCTGGGGAAATTCAACCTCTGACCCCTGCTGCTTACTTTGACTGCCTATGATTTATCTTAATTCCAATCTAGACTTTCATTCCAAACCCTCCCAGTAAAGAGGAGGGTATATTCCAGGTTGAAGCCAGAGCCCAGTGATCCTTATATTGGGTCATGATGGAAAGGTTTTGCGGTGGTCGACCTGGGTGTGAGTCCCAGCTCTTACGTTCTGCTGGCTGAGAAACACCACGGCGGCATGTGCAGTGAGTGTTCTTTGTGTAAAGTGCAAGGAATAACATTTACTCCAAAGGATTAAGTGAGATTATATTAGCAAAGTGTCACATGTCCGATAAGTGCCTCAACAAGCGTTGGTGCCCACCCTCTCTCTTCAAACGCCCAGGGTACCACATGCTCATGTCAAGCCCCAGGAGCTGATATGTGCTAAGTTGCTCTGACTCTCTGTGGAAACCGTAGCCCCTGCAGGCCCCTCTGTCCTTGGGATTCTCTAGGCAAGAATACTGGAGCGGGTTGCCGTTTCCTCCTCCAGGGGATCTTGCTGACCCAGGGATCGAACTGGAGTCTCTTGGTCTCTTAAGTCTCTTGTATTAGCAGGCAGGTTCTTTACCACTAGCACCACCTGGGAATCCAGGAACTGATACTGGTCATATTTTTTTAATCCTCTCTGAGGGCCCCCTCCAGCAGGGCCTAATGGTATTGTGAAATGAAATGTTTTCTGCTTTATGCTCTACCAGTAAACAAGGCTTTTCCAAATGTAAATTTCTGAGCCCAGGTAAAACTGAGCCGGCTATTTGGAAGCCATCAGCTACTTCTCCCCGCTAAGCACTGAGGAGCTGGAGGGGATAGAGAGGCAGCCAACCATTACACTTGCCATCTCTTACAGTAAAGCAAGAAATTAGTATATGAACAATAAAGAAAGAAGGATTGGCCCCAAGTAGCTAGATGCACATGAAAGAAATGATTTCAGCAAGCCCAGACGTTTGCATCTTCCCATATATGGAAGATCACTAAACTTCTTCATGTGAGAGATTTCATCTCAGTTCAGTCACTCAGTCATGCCCGACTCTTTGCAGCCCCATGGACTGCAGTGCACCAGGCTTCCCTGACCTTCACTGTCTCCTGGAGCTTGCTCAAACTCATGTCCATTGAGTCGGTGATGCCATCCAGCCATCTCATCCTCTGTCGCCCCTTCTCCTCTTGCCATTAATCTTTCCCAGCATCAAGTCTTTTCCAGTGAGTCTGCTCTTCTCATCAGGTGGCCAAAGCAGTGGAGCTTCAGCTTCAGCTTCAGTCCTTCCAATGAATATTCAGTGTTGATTTCTTTTAGGATTGACTGGTTTGATGTTTTTGCAGTCCCAGGGACTCTCAAGAGTCTTCTCCAACACCACAGTTCAAAAGCATTAATTCTTCAGTACTCAGACTTCTTTATGAAGGTCCAACTCTCCCATCCATACATGACTACTGGAAAAACTCCAGCTTTGACTATATGGACCTTTCTCGCAAAGTGATATCTCTGCTTTTTAATACACTCTCTAGGTTTGTCAGAGTTTTTCTTCCAAAGAGCAAGCGTCTTTTAACTTTACAGCTGCAGTCACCATCTGCAATGACTTTGGAGCCCAAGAAAATAAAGTCTGTCACTGTTTCCTTTGTTTCCCCATCTATTTGCCATGATGTAATGGGACCGGATGCCATGATCTTAGTTTTTTTGTGTTTCTTACATTGCAGGTAGATTCTTTGCCTGCTGACCCATTGGGAAGTCCTTGAGAGATTCAGTTTTCTCTTAATTCACAATAATCTTTCAGTGTTCAGATAATCTGCTCCTCCCTGCAAATTTGTATATAGTCTGGCTCCTCCCCAGCTTCCTTGAAGTCAACTCTCTTGGGGTCACTTGAGATACTGTCTCCTGGGCTCGAGTCCTAACATTTCCACCAAACAAAACCTAACTCTCAACTTTTAGGTTGTACATACTTGTTTAATTGACAGTTCACCTGCATCCGTTTGCTCCTGTTTCCTAGCATCTCTTTGAGTGATGTCACCAATTCTGTGACTATGATAAGAAGAGATGCGTGTCCTACATTCCCCTGCTCCCACCCAGGCCAAGCCTTTCTGGGGTTCCTGTCTGCGCTCTTTGCTTGAAGGCAGAGCATTCTGAGCCTCAAGTTGGAAGAGCCTGCCTCCCTGAAAGTCCTCATGGAAGAGCATCACCAACCCTTATCTAGACTTTTCTGTGGGAAAGAAAGAAAAAATTTCTTGTGTGTGTGTGGTTTTTTTTAAACTTTTAATTTCATATTGGAGAGTATAGCAAAGCTGTAATAGATAGATTCAGGTGAACAGCAAAGCCACTTGGCCATATATATACATATATCTCCCAAACTCCCCCAAACTCCCTTCCCATCCAGCCTGCCGCAGCACATCAAGCAGAGTTCCCTGTGCTATGCAGTAGGTCCTGGCTGGTTGCAGTGTACGGGTATGTGTGTTCAGTCGTGTCCAATTCTTTGTGACCCCATGGACTGTAGTCCACCAGGCTCCTCCACCCATGGGATTTTCCAGGCAAGAATATTGGAATAGGTTGTCATTCCCTCCTTCAGGAGATCTGCCCTACCCAGGGATCAAATCTGCATCTCCTGCACTGGCAGGCATATTCTTTCCCACTGAGCCACTGGGAAGCCCCTTTGTGGTTATCTATTTTAAATATAACCATGTGTACATATCCATCCCAAACACCCTAACTATCCTTTCCCTCCACTCACCCCAGCCACTCTAAGTCTGTGAGTCTGTTTCTGTTTCACAAATAAGTTCATTTGTACCATTTCTTTTCGATTCTGCATATAACAGATGTCATACAGTATTTCTCAGAAAGAAAATTTCTTAATTGTTTTGGAGGAATTTGTCATTATACATGAACGTGGTAGGCAGCAACATCATACCTGCTCTGGAGCCCGAAGAGGACAAATCCTCTACTTCCCAACCAAGGCAGACTTGTGGGAAGCCTGTGGCCCAGGATCTGTGAGTATGGCCTTCTTCCCTGGCCTCCACATCCTGGGGAACAAAGCCCACTGCAGGCTCACACCCTGGGCTTGCTGCCTTTCCTGCAAGCCAGCCTTCCCAAGCCCCCTCAGTCAGTTCTATTTTCTAAGCCCCACCCTTCATCGCCCCAGTGACTCTGAACCCTCAACATCCTTTTCAAAACTTTCCTTTTTGCACAAGAGAGCCAGGGGCGGTCTCTGGCTTCCCACCAAGACCCCTGACTAATACGCTTGATATCAGCAGGGGAAAAATGTTTACACATACTTTGTCTGTTGTCAGCCAAGCCGGCCACCCCTCCTCCCCGCAACTCGATGGGATGCTGAGGCCAAGCGGCACACCCTTGGCAGGAACACGGGCTTGTAAATTTACGACAGTCCAAACAGCCTGGCCTGGTCATCATTTGGCCACGAAGTGCGTGCTGGCAGAGAAGGGCCGGTGAAGGCGGTGCTGAATTCCACAAGCAGCGTCTGATTTCTGAGTGTCAGTGATAAGACCTGATTCCACTAGGAGAAAGGTCAGGGGAGCTCACACCGCCACTCTGAAGATGGTGGCCATGGAGGTGAGCCTTGGTGACCCCTCGACGGTTGGTTTGGTTCCAGTTTCATTACATGGATCATCCTGCAATGGTGTTACCGACACGAGTCCGGAGGCAGTGTGGATGACCCCTCACCTCACCAGCTAGTTCTCCTTCTGCCCCTCAGCCCCAATCGGAAAGACAGCCTTGCTGTTGTTGCTGTTTACTCAGGGCAACCCCGTGGACTGTAGCCCGCCAGGCTCCTCTGTCCATGGGATTTCCCAGGGGCAAAAATACTGGAGTGGGTTACCAATTCCTCCTCCAGGGGATCTTACCGACCCAGGGATCAAACGTGGCTCTCCTGCATTGCAGGTGGATTCTTTACCGCTGAGCCACCCGGAAGCCCAAAAGACAGCCTGGTTCTGTGTCAGGTAAGACAATGCCAACTTCAGGAACAAGCAAACCCAGAATCACCGATGCCCACACACCACTTCTCGCTCACACAGACCCCAAATTGTGGTCATACTCACACAGATCTCTGTGTGGTGACCAGGGACCAGGGTACCTTCAACCAACTAACCTCTCTCAAGCCAGCAGATGGGCCCTCGAGTAAACAGCTGCTGCTGTAGGGTGATCCCCAGGTCAAGACTTGGAAGCATCACGTTCGGTCCACTCACTTCCATCAGCCACACCCACATGTGCAGGAAGCCAGGACAGCAAACCCTGGGCCCCTGAAGAAAGGAGAGACAGGACCAGCAGCATCCCCACTCCAGGGACACCCCATCACTCCCCGGCCACCCAGCCTAAGCGGCATGTAAGGACAGGGCCAGCAGGTTCATGGACACCTGTCTTACCCCCCCGGAGCCAAGTCCAGGACAGGATGAGAAATGTATGACTCCAATTGATGGCTCTGATTTCAGCACAGGGAAATATACAAGCCTTTTTTTTTTTTTCTTAGATGCCAGAGGATGAGCCACTGGGATGCTCACACGATGGTGTCCACCTCGATCAACCATACCCTCAGGGAAGCCGGCTGACCCCCCCACTGCCCTGAGACTATGGAAAAATTAAAGCCTCCTCCACTGTCTCCACCCAAACAAACAAAGTGTAAGAAAGGAAACAGCTCTGCTTGTGCACTGGCTCAAACAGTCCCCTTTCCCACTGTGACGCTGACACTGGCAGGAAGTTGTCTCACCTGAAGACTGCCTTCTTCCTTCTCTCTAGAGGGCTGTTTGCCAGCTGCTTCTTTCCCCGAATTAGAAAGGATGGGCAGCCTCATGCCTCTGAGATCCGGAGGAACCACGGCACATGCTTACTTGGCCACCTGTCCCCCAAACCACCCACACCCCTCGAGTGGATGGCTTCTCCTGCTCCCCCTCAGAGCTAATTCAGGATTTAATTACTTTAACCATCTGGTAAAGCTTCTGTGTGTCTGCTGAGACCCCTGCAACGTGTCAGGATGGGAATTAACATCCACGGCAGCACTGGGAGGTGTCCGCCACACGCTCCAGATGAGACAAGAGAGACGGAGGAAGCAGGTGCCCTTCATCCTCTCCATCTGTCATTTTCACCTGGAAATTGACAAGGAGTGAAGTTGGACAGTGGGGATATAGTGCATATGGACTGTCTGTGAGGGTTTCTGCCAAGATGTCTAGAATCTCGGCAGAAGAACTCGGTGGCAATGCAGTTTCAGTCCTGGGAGTAGGCGGCAAGCCTGCTTGTCTGCTGCCCTCATGTGGAGATTCCTTCACGCCTCTCCGTTCCCTGGGCCCCGAGTTCTGAGCTCACATTTTGCACGGATAAGTCCATCAGATGGAGACAGGCTGCACTTACTGTGGAGACAGGACGCCTTGTTGCTATTGTTCAGTGGCTCAGTGGTGTTCGACTCTTTGCGACCCCATGAACGGCAGTATGCCAGGCTTCCCTGTCCTTCACTATCTTCTGGAGCCTACTCAAACTCATGTCCATTGAGTTGGTGATACCAACTCCTGCTGCCCTCAGTCTTTCCCAGCATCAGGGTCTGTTCCAATGAGCTGGCTCTTCGTATCAGGTAGCCAAAGTATTGGAACTTCACCATTAGTCCTTGGAATAATATTCAGGACTGATTTCCTTCAGGATTGACTTGTTTGATCTCCTTGCAGTCCAAGGGACTCTAAAGAGTCTTCTCCAGCACCACAATTCAAAAACATCAGTTCTCCAACACTCAGCCTTCTTTATGGTCCAATTCTCATATCCATACATGACTACTGGAAAAAACCATAATATGCAGCAGCCTTTTGTTGATTTTCCTGGGAAGGAGCACCCAGTCCAACAGAAAGAGCATCCCACCAAGTCCTGCTGTCTCCTTCAGCTTTGGCTACAGATATTCCTTTCTCACTGTGTCCCAACCACAGGGACCTTCTCTCTCTTTTCAAAGAGACCCTGGTCCCTCCTGCCCAGGGCTTTGCACACGCAGCTCCCTCAGCCCGCATTACCGCCTAAGACACCTTGAGCAGACCACCACTCAGCCTATAGACATCACCTCTAAGGTTCCAGCCTGACTTCTGAAACCAGCTCACGAGCTCACATGTGTCCACAGCCCTCTGCTGTGCTTTGTTGCTTGTGGCCTTGAAAGCTAGCAGTCACCCATCTCAGTGATTCTGTGTCTCCCAAATGAAAATAATAACCCCAACAACTTGGGGGTCAAGTTCAAATTTACTCACCATTCCCCTCCAGTCCCTGGGATATGTGGTGGGCACTCAATATTTTTGAATGAAAGAAGGGGATTAAAAGGGCAGATGGCCAATGGAGTGAGGTTGGCCAACATCCTTTGTGAAATCATCTCCCTAACATGCCCTCCTCGCTGTGCCTCAACCTAAGAGTGGTCCAAGAACCACAGACTCAGAATTGCTGGGAGCTGGTGAGAAATGCAGACCCTCGGGCCACCCTAGACCTGCTGATTCAGAGGCGGAACAGGATCCCAGGTGACACTTGGGCTGCTTAGAAAACACAAGTAAACAAGGAAAAAGCTATGACTTTTGTCTCTGAATCCTTTTGCTAAAATCGTACCCCTTTCTTCTTCCCAAGCATCCAATATCTTCTAAGATGTTAGGAATCCCCAAAGCAGCAGCCTTTGGCAAAGAGAGCTGTGTCGTCCTACAAAGCACCTTGACACCTCAAAGCATTTTCCAGCTTCAAATAGACGCCTGGTGCTTCCCACGTTAACTCCCATGTTACTTCCCCCCACTAACTCGCTCCCTTAAGCCCTCCCCAGGGAACATTGCTGCAGTCTAGCTCTCTGGATGGACTTTTTATTTTTAGCTCTTAGTCTGCCAGAGACTCAATCTCATTTAAGCTTAGAACACTGAATTATGTCTGGATGCAAGTCAAAGGGCATAATTATCTCCCTAAACCACCCCCCCTCCCCCACCATGACATGATGTGACACTGAGCATCAAAGGAACAGCACCTGCCTCCTCAGCTTGACCATGGTTCCCACTGGCATCACTGCTGGGGGGCAGTGGTGCGTAGGGGTGAGAGGGTCGCTTTGCCAGCCCTGCATTCAGGTTCCCGGGCTTCACATCCTCCCTCCCTGGAGGCCATCAGCTCAAGTAGAAAACGTAAAGGGTTTCTAGTCCCCCATGCCTCTTCCTGGCGTTTCAGAAGACACACCAGCCTGCCCACCACCATCCCGAGGTCCCAGTGCTCTGGAGTGCTTTCAGGGCTCCCTGGCAGCGGATGAACATCCCTGGGCAAGAACGAAGGAAACTGAGACCAAAGGGAACCAGGTCCTCTGGCCCAGCCCAGGCAGCCAAACCGCATCTGTTCCGCTTGATCACACACCGGGTGGCCTCCTTTCCCTAATGGCTTACAAATCCCTTCTGCGGTCATTCATAAAGGAGGTTCATTCATATCCCCTTTCCTGATGTAAACTGGAGGCGTCATTACCGCGGATCGGGGCTTCCATCGCGTGTGTGGCCACAAACGTGGGGCATGAGTGCCCCCTGGTGGCTCTTCTGGGAATTCATCCAACACCTGCCTGAGCGACTCCTAACTGAACAGGATGATCAGGGCCCTGCGCCTGCGGGATGAGGCAGTGGGGACTTGGAGGAAGTCGCTGGACGCCTGACCGTCCAGACCAGGCCCTCAGGCCTGGCCCTTCCGCTTTACTCGCGGATGGTCCTGAGCGTCTGCAACAGGGCCTGACACGGGTGCTTAATACACAGCATTAAACGGATACATGAAAATAAGGAGACAAGGAGAGGAGGCCACGGTGAAAGCCCCCTTGCAGGCAGAGCGCAGAGTGTGACCCGGGAGAGGGCGCTGCAGAGTCGCGGAGGCGCTGCTCTGAGATGCCACGTGGCCTGAGACTGGGATCCGAGGGCCCGCTGTGCAGCCTTTCAGGGCTGGGAGCTCCTGGGGGGAGGTTGGAGGCGCAGTGCTAGCCATGGACTGAGTAAAGATTCCCAAAGAGGTCCTGCATCCTCATCCTGATTTAACCTGTGGGATTCGCCCTCGAAGGGTGGAGAGACTGCAGGTGTGACCGAGCGAGAAGCTCCAGATGTGAGAAGGTCCTGGGCCACTCAGGTGACCCAGGGTCATCACTGGGTCCTTCTGAGAGGGAGTAGGAGTCAGAGAGTCAGAGAGGTGAGTGCAGAAGCAGAGGTCAGGGGCCTTTGAGGGGGTACCCACAAGCCAAGGAATTGGACAGCCTCTTGAAGCTGAAAAGTCAAGAAAATCTTCTTCCTTGAAGCCTCCAGAAGAATGGAAACCCCTTAACCTTTGATTTCTGGCCTCAAGAACCCTAAGAAACTAAATTTATTTTAAGCCACTAAAGAGAGATTAGAGGGAAACACAGGCAGAGAAAACAGCAGAACACCGGGTGTCCAGGAGGCTGGCATATGTGGGACCTGGGAGCAACCAGAGAAGGAGAGAGTGGGGGGAGGGAGGCACCAGCCAAGCCAGGAAAGTCAGGATGTGCTTGCAGGGCCCTGGGAAGGCTGGGTCTCACTCTTAGGGCTGGGCGGGGCCGCTTTAAGTAGTGTAGGTACACAGATCATTTAAACTTTACAGAGATCTTTGGCAAGCTTTTCCTTTTATTTAACAGAATTTTTTTTCTTAGCCTCAGGAGACATGGTGGATCTGAATCTGTTTATGAAACAGACACAGCCGCAGCCCTACACAGGTTTATCCCATGAGGACACCACGCCCAGGCCCGATGGTGCACACAACCACTGGCAAACTGTCTGATGAAATGAGGACTTCATCATTCTGGATAGAAGAGGACCATCGCAGTGATTTCCCAAATTTGACTGATGGTAAGGAAATTCTGGGGGACTTTTTAAAAGAACAGATTGCCAGACCATTCTCAAGTATGGGGCGAAGTCTAGGAATTTCTATATTCAACTGTGCATGTGTTCATGCTAAGTCAATTCAGTCGTGTTCAACTCTTTTGACCCTGTGGACTATAGCCCGCTGTCCATGAGATTCTCCCGGCAAGAATACTGGAATGGGTTTCCATACCTTCCTCCAGGGGATCTTCCAGACCCAGGGATCGAACCTGGGTCTCCTGCATTGGCAGGCAGATTTTCTACCGCTGAGCCACCTGGGAAGCCCATTCAACTATACCCTGAGTGATTTAGAAACAGAAGATCTGGACTTTCCTGGTAGTACAGTGGATGGGAGTCCACCTACCAGTGCAGGGGACATGGGTTCAATCCCCGGTCTGGGAAGATTGCACATGTCATGGAGCTACAAAGCCGGTATGCCGGAACTACTGACCCCCCACTCTGGAGCCCGTGAGCTGCAGCTACTGGACCAAGTCCATGCGCCTAGAGCCTGTGCTCTGCAACAAGGGAAGCCACAGCAATGGAGAGTAGTTCTCGCTCCCTGCAAGTAGAGAAAGCTTCTCCACAGCAGCGAAGACCCAGCACAACCAAAATAATAAAATAAATAAGTAAATGTATTATTAAAGAAGAAAAGAAATAGAAGAACTGAACACACCAATAATGAGAAAGGTTATTAAAATCAGTAATCGGAAACCTTCCAACATACAGTAGAAACGAACACAACATTGTAAAGCAAGTATACTCCAATAAAAAAACAATAAAAAATATAAAACTAGACCTTTCTCCCAACAGAGAAAGGTCTAGTACCAGATGCCTTCCCCGGTGAATTCTACAAACACTTAAAGAAGAATTAACACCAATTTTTCTCAAACACTTCCAAAAAATAGGAGGAAACACTTCCAAACTCATTTTATGAGGTCAGCGTTACTCTGATATCAAAGCCAGACAAGGAGGGACTTCCCTGGTGGTCCAGTGGTCAAGACTTCTCCTTCCAATGCAGGGGATGCAGGTTCAGTCTCTGGTCAGAGAGCTAAGATCCCACATGCCAACCAAAGAAACCAAACATACGGCAGAAGCAATATTGTAACAAACTCAATAAAGACTTTACAAATGACCCACATCAAAAAATCTACAAAAAAAGAAGCCAGACAAGGAAATGACAGGAAAAGAAACCTTACCAAAAACACAGGGTTGATCAATGCATATTGTGTATGTTATGCATATTATATACTGTATTCTTATAATAAAAGAAGCTAGAGAAATGAAAATTTTATTAAGAAAGCCTTAAGGAAGAGAAAATGCATTTATGGTACTGACTGTGTGAACACTTAAAGTTACATCATCTGTTTATGAAATGAATGGTCCATCTGCCAGTATACCATCAAGGCTGCTCTGTTTGGTACAAAACACTATAGATGTTCTATGTGTTACTAACACTTGACATCAAAAATGAAAAGATAATGTGAAAATGGAATCGCACTTATTTACAGATAAAACACTTCAGGCCTTGATAATGAAGAAGCCACAGCATGCTTTACGGTCACCCAGGGTCATCAGTGTGATTGCTTTATGGTAGTTCAGCCTATACACTAATGAAGGAATCATTATAACATTTTTACGGCCCACAGTATTATAGTCCTATTCTTAATACACTATTGGAAACACTGTTGTTGTTTTTTTAATTAATTTTATTTATTTATTTATTTTGGCCGGGCTGGGTCTTGGTTGCTGCTCCAGCTTTTCTCTAGCTGCGGTGTGCAGGGGCTACTCCTGGTTTCGGTGAGCAGGCTTCTCACTGTGATAGCTTCTCTTGCTGCGGAGCATGGGCTCCAGTAGTTGCAGCTCCCAGGCTCTAGAGCACTGACTCAATAGCTGTGGCCTAGTTACTTAGTTGCTCTAAGGCATGTGGGATCTTCCCAGACCAGGGATCGAACCTGTGTCTCCTGTATTAACAGGTAGATTCTTTATCACTGAGCCACCAGGAAAGCCTTGTTATAATTTTTAAAAACCTTTCACCTGTGATGATAGCTGACAGGCAGTTTCTCGAATTATGCGAGAGAGAGGCATACTGTACAGGAATGTAGTTTTTTGAAACCAAAGTTATAAAACAGTAAGAAAACCAACATGCTATTAATTTTATATGAAATATCACTCAGTTTATGTAAGGATGACTAGCATTACATATGTTTTATGCATTTATAACATATCTAAATTTTTCTTTCTTTTTCTTTGTTATTTCTGCTGCTGCTGCTAAGTCGCTTCAGTCGTGTCCGACTCTGTGCGACCCCATAGATGGCAGCCCACCAGGCTCCCCCGTCCCTGGGATTCTCCAGGCAAGAATACTGGAGTGGGGTGCCATTTCCTTCTCCAATGCATGAAAGTGAGATGTGAAAGTGAAGTTGCTCAGTCGTGTCCGATTCCCAGCGACCCCATGGACTGCAGCCCACCAGGCTCCTTTGTCCATGGAATTCCCCAGGCAAGAGTACTGGAATGGGCTGCCATCTCCTTCTCCAGGGGATCTTCTCGACCCAAGGATCAAACCCTGGTCTCTTGCACTGCAGGCAGATTTTTTACCATCTGAGCCACCAGAGAAACCCTGCTAAAGTTCCAGCATATTTATTGAAAACAAACTGGAGAGGGAATGGCCAGGACAGGAAGCAGGAAGACTCTGAGCTCACCTCCTCCCACAGGCACCAACATCGCAATTTACAGAGCACCTGCTGATGAGGAAGACTGAAATCTAAAGATCTACCACAACCAAAGACAGAAAGAAGGCACTTCCCGGGTGGCCCCGTAGTAAAGACTCCACCTGTCAATGCAGGAAACACAGATTCAATCCCCTGTCCAGGAAGACCCCACGTGCCTCAGGGCAGCTAAGCCCATGTGCCACAGCTACCGAGCCCACGCTCTGGAGCCTGCGAGCCGCAACTACGGAGTTCACGTGCTGTAACTACCGAAGCCCGCACGTTCTAAAGCCCATGCACAGCAATAAGAGTAAATAGAAGCATAGTCCTATTTAAGAAAAAGAAGAAGAAACCACAATGAGATGGTAGGAGGGCTGGAAACACACTAGAGTCAAGTCCCACGTCCCACACCCCCAGGTGGGTGACCCACAAACAGGAGAATAACTAACGTTGCAGTTCTCCCCAAGGAGCAAAGGGTTTAAGCCCCACACTGGGCTCCCCAGGATAGGGGTCCTTCACCAAGAAGACAAGCCCCCAGAACATTTGGCCTTGAAGGTCAGCAGGGCTTACTTCCGGGAGACACACAGGGAAACAGAGCCTCCACTCTTACAGGGTGCACACAGAATCACTCATCCCGGGATCCAGGGCGGAAGCAGGAACCTGAAAGAGCCTGGGTCGGCCCCACCTGCTGATCTTGGAGGGCCTCCCTGAGAGGCAGGAGGCCATGGGGACACAGACACTGGCATGGCCATTTGGGGGAGCCCATTCTACCACACTGACATTGGTGCCAGCAGGGGCATTCCTATTCATTTTGCTACCTTTTTAGCTCCGAGCTGACCTGCACCAGAATGGGGATGCCTCAGGTCAAGTGTCTAACGGGGCCCTAATACAGCCCCACCCAGCAGCAGGCTGGGTGCATGAAGACCCTCTGAGCTCACAGCCACCTGGGGCCTGGCCCTGCCCCTGGAGGGCCCATGGCACACCAGGTCAATGGCACCAATCCAAGGAACCACCGGGCCCCTCAGCCAGCCGTCCAGGCCCAGCACCACCCACCAGCAGGCTAGCACCAGCTCCAGGAGCTGGCCTCATCCACCGGTGAGTGGACACCAGCCCCACAACCACCACAGCCCAACAGCCTGCAATGCCAGGAGCCAGTCCAACTATGAGAGGCCAGCACCAGACCCAGGACGCCCTGGGCCCCTTAACCAGCCCCCTTGGGATCCTGCCCCACCCATCAGCTTTGGGAGATGAGGATCCTGCAGCTTCAACTGTGTGAGGAACTGGCCCCCCTTTTCAGCAGGCCAACACCAACTCCGGGACCCCAGGGCCCTGCAGCCAGAGACCCTGGGCCCCACCCCCCAGCAGGACAAGAGCAGCTCCGAGACACTGGACCCCTCAGCCAGCCACGTCAGGAGCCGGCCCTGTGCGCCAGCAGGGTGACACAAGGTCCGGAGCTCCCAGCGCTGCAACCACCCACACCTGAGCCTGGCTCTGCACACAGCAGGCCAGCAGTAGCCCCAGGACACCCCAGGGCTCCACAGTCAGCGACCTCATGACCCAACCCCATGCACCAGTAGCCAACAGCCACCACACAAAGCCACCAACCAGACCAGGGGCCAACCAGACCAGGGGCCAGCCACACTGAACACCTCACACCTGTCAGAAGGACTGTTTCCCAAAAGAGAAGAAGTGTGTTGTGAGGATGTAGAAAAAGGAAACCCTCGTACACTCGGTGGGAATGTAAACTGGAATATAAACTATGGAAAATAATAATGGAGATTCATCAAAAAATTAGAACTAAAGCTACCATGTAATCCGCAAATCCATTGTTGGCTATATATACAAGGAAAACAAAAACATTAATCAAAAAAGATAAATGCACCTCTGTATTCATTTGCAACATTCTTTACAGTAGTCAAAACATGGACGCAACCTAAGTGTCCACCAACAGATGAATGGATAAAGTCAACATCACACACGCACATACAGACATATATGTAATGGAATACTCCTCAGCCATAAAAAAGAATGAAATCTTGCTATTTGCAACATGGATGGACCTAGAGGATGTATTATGCTAAGTGAAATAAGTCAGACAGAAAAAGGCAAATGCTACATGATTCTACCTATAGGTAGAATCAAAAACAAACATATGAAACAATATAACCAAACAGAAACGGTTATAGATACAGAAAACAAACAGGGTTGCTAGAGGGAGGGGCAAGGGAGATAGAAACTTCTAGTCATAAAATAAATGAGTCATAGTAGTGAAATGTGCAGTGTGGGGAGTGTAGTCAGCAGCTAAGGAATATCTCTGCATGTGACATATTTGTAACTAGACATCATGGTGATCAGTTTGAAATGCATAGAGATATCAAATTACTATGTAACAGAAACAAACACAGTGTTGTAGGCCAAACACACTTCGAAAACCAACAGATAAATAAACTTATAGAAGAAGAGATCAGTTTTGTGGTTACCAGAGGTGGAGGGTGGAAGGAAGGGGTGTTGGATGAAGGTGACCAAAGGTACAAACTCCTAATCATAAGATAAATAAGCACTAGTGACATAATGTGCAACATGGTAAATATAATTAACACTATTATATATCAGTTCAGTTCAGTTCACTCACTCAGTCATGTGCGACTCTTTGCATCCCCATGAACCACAGCACACCAGGCCTCCCTATCCATCACCAACTCCCAGAGTTTACTCAAACTCATGTCCGTTGAGTCGGTGATACCATCCAACCATCTCATCCTCTGTTGTCCCCATCTCCTCCTGTCTTCAATCTTTCCCAACATCAGGGTCTTTTCAAATGAGTCAGCTTTTCACATCAGGTGGCCAAATTATTGGAGTTTCAGCTTCAACATCAGTCCTTCCAATGAACACCCAGGACTGATTTTCTTTAGGATGGACTGGGTGGATCTCTTTGCAGTCCAAGGGACTCTCAAGAGTCTTCTCCAACACCACAGTTCAACAACATCAATTCTTCCGTGCTCAGCTTTCTTTATAGTCCAACTCGCACATCCATATATGACTACTGGAAAAACTATAGCCTTAACTAGACTGACCTTTGTTGGCAAAATAATGTCTCTGCTTTTTAATATGCCATCTAGGTTGGTCATAACTTTCTTTCCAAGGAGTAAGCATCTTTTAATTTCATGGCTGGTATCACCATCTGCAGTGATTTTGGAGCCCAAAAAACAAAGTCAGCCACTGTTTCCTCATCTATTTGCCATGAAAGATGGGACCAGATGCCATGATCTTAGTTTTCTGAATATTGAGCTTTAAGCCAACTTTTTCACTCTCCTCTTTCACTTTCATCAGGGGCTGTTTCGTTTTTCTTCATTTTCTGCCATAGGGCAAATTGTTTCGAGTACTTTACCTAGTACCCAGAAACTATTCCGTTTTCCTTCTAGTTTCTGAGCCAGGAGCTCTCTTCAGTCTTGTGTGTGCACTGAGCTTTGTTCCCTTTCATCCTTCTGGGTGGTTCTTTCCCTGCCTTGGATGGTTTCCCCACATGCCCATGTAGGGCTCTACCCTCATATTCCAGCTGTTTCTTCTCCCTTGACCCCCAAGTCCACCTCCTCAACTTGAGGTCAGCTGGGTTCCTCCTCCTCATCCTCCCTGGCCACAGCCTGGAAACTCTCTCCAGGCAGTAAACTGGCATGTCTGAAGGGCTCATCTCATATGTTCTCTATCCCTCTGAGATCATTGTTTTTCACTGCTTGAAATTCAAAATCTTAAAAACCCACTGTTGTACCTATTTTGTCCAACTTTTCCCTTGTTTCAGGTGTCTGTGTAGAGGGGTAGGGGCAGAAATCCCATCTCTATCACTTTCTTTGAGACTCCTTCCTCAGTGCAGGGGATTCCCTGGTGGTCCAGTGGTTCAGACTCTGCCCTTCCACTGCAGGTGGTACAGGCCCAATCCCTGGTTGGGGAGCTCAATGTGGCCAAAATTTAAAAAATAAAGTAAGAAATAAAGTCTTCTCATTACACATAAATACATACTCTTTAAGCCACTTTTCAATTCTCTGTCATGTGCAATAGGAAAAAAAAATACCCAGACAAATTCAGCTACCCTGTTTCATTTCACTTTGTTAAAGTGTCTTCAGTTATGTCAATTGAAGATTCACTCAGGTAACCAAAAATCTTTTTAAAATGTCAATACTTCCAGCAAGAGTGAAGAGCTATCAACTCTTCCTCATATGAATGCAAATGGTTTCTGACTGCTTCCCACCTGATAGCTGCTGGAGATTAGCCAGACCGAAAACAGAAAGTTGGTTTGTGGGGGAGGAGGGGGGTTGGAGAAATGGTCTGAAATTTGGAGAGGGAGTAAACTTTGGGAGAAAGACACACCTGGGTGGGAAAAAGGAAGAGCTTTGTTCTGTGCAAACAGAACATTGATGAAAAATATTTAAAAGGAGAGCCCCAACATACCCAATGTTTAGGCTCCATCATATGAACTTGCCATTTTGTAGGTCAAAAGATAAGTTATTGGTCTTCCCTGATGTTCCAATGGTTAAGACTTTGCACTTCCAATGCAGGAGACACAGGTCTGACCCCTAGTTGGAGAACTAAGATCCCACATGCTGCGTGTCACAGCCAAAAAAATAATAAGATAAGCTATCAGTAATTCTGTACTGTGCAACAAAATACTTATTTCAAAACTTTGCAATGAGCAGACTGGCTTGCTGCTCCCAGGATGGAAAACAAAGGCTGATACAGTTTAGCCATCCTGTGAGCCCCTTTATTTAGTTATTCCCCCATGGCTCTGACATGGGGATAAAGGCATCAGGTAGACAGAACTCCCATGGAGCCTGGGGCAAAGCTGGGAAAGGGCTGTCAAGGAGTGCATTTGTGCAGAGACCTGAGTGTCAGAAAGGAGCCAGTCATGCATAAACCTTTCAGGCAAATGGGATGGAAAGAAGAGTATGCACTGCATGGGACAGAGAACGATGATGTGCCTGGAGCAATGAGGACAGTCAGTGCCGATTAACTGACAAGCCAAGATAAGACTTCACATTTTATTCTCAGAGACATCAGACATCACCAGGAGTAACTAAGTCCCATGGTTTGCCCTCTTTCAAAAATAACTCTATGACCTGATTAAGTAAGACATTCCCTAACTAGGAAATTAACTCTGTATTTCTCATGCCCCTATTACATATGACCTGATATTTAAGGTTGGGCGAATATGAGACTTTGTTTCAGAAACACAAATCTGCTCCCAAGTTGGAGAATAACTCTCTTAGTTTAAATAAAGCAGAGAGAAAGACCCTCCTCTTCCCAGAATATGTTGCTATTTAATGACCTATGGACAGAGGCCAAACTTGACCATGAGCTCTTAAAAGATGAGAGCGTGTGGACTTGCCTGGTGGCACAGTGGATAAGAATTCCCCTGCCAATGCAGGGGACATGGGTTTGATCCCTGATACAGGAAGATTCCCCATGCCTCGGAGCAATTAAGCCCATGGGCCACAACTACTGAGCCCACGCTCTGGGAGCCTGCATGCACAACTGCCAAGCCCGCATGCCACAACTCCTGAAGCCCCTGCTCTGCAGCAAGAGAAGCCACCACAACGAGAAGCCCTCACACTGCCCCCAACAGTAGCCCCCACTCGTCGCAACTAGAGAAAACCCAAGCAAAGCAACAAAGACCCAGTAATTAAAAATTTTTTTAAAAGATGAGAGAGACAGTGTGTGTGTGTCAAACATTCTAGCAGAGAAACAGAATTTCAGAGAGACTGCAGTCATGCACTGAGCAGATAACACCGCCCCGTTTCTTCTTTCTGTTCATTTCTGAGAAGAGGAAGCCGCCTTTTTGCACCACCCTCCTAAACTGCAGTATTGGGAGGCCGTGTTTCTATCTGCATCAAAAAGATCAGGTACCACAGGACCACACTGATGACTTGTCTTCTCCAAAAGCCATTCAGATCTTCCCACATCAGGCATCCTCAATATTTCAAGACCACTTGACATTTGAGGCCTTACATACAAGGTCAAAGTCAGTAGACAAAATTCTGGTATAATTCCAGACTAGAGAAAATAGGAAAGAATTCTCATTTCATTTTAAGAAGACAACACACACAGGGAGCTGTATTCAATATCCTGTGATAAGCCATAATGGAAAAGAATATGAAAAAGAATATATATGTATCACCGACTCACTTTGCTATAGAACAGAAATTAATACAACACTGAAAAATCAACTATATTTCAATAAAATAAAATTTTAAATGGTAATTTTGGGAAGCAGTGGAGATGTTAACTAACTGCTGTGGTTATTGTTTTACCATACACACAAGGATCAGATCATCACATTGCAACCTTAAAATTACCCATGCTACGTATCAATTATATCTCATTAAAGCTGGAAAAAATGAAAACACTACCATCTGGGAACTGTTTAAAAATACCTCATAAATATTTAGCATTAACACAAAATAAATTTGCACATTATATAGAAAGTGACAACTTTTAAACAAGAAGCAATGAAAACTAACGAAAGCATTAGACAAAAATATTTAGTCTAACACAGATGTAGAGAACAAATTTATGGGTACCAAGGTGGGGGAGGGGGCCTGAACTGGAAGGCTGGCAATGACATATATATACTATTATGTATAAAATAGATAGCTAATGAGAACCTACTGATTATCACAGGGAACTCTACTCAGTGCTCTAAGATGACCCAAGTGGGAAGGAAATCTAAAAAAGAGAGGGGATATATGTATATATATATAGCTGATTCATTTTGCTGTGTAGCAGAAACTAACACAACATTGTACAGCGATTATATTCCAGTAAAAATTACTTTAAATAAAAAGTAGTCTAACATAAGTTTTCAACTAACAAAAATTAATTTTTAAATGTCTAAGCTGAAGCTGAAGTTAAAGAAATTAGAAAAAGCTTTTAAAAATTCAAGGAGAGAAGAAAGGAATAAAAAAAGAAACAAAACTTTAAGAGACAAACAAGTGTGAGAGCTATCTTTAAAATCCAAGAACTCATGCCTTTTAAATAATCTAAGAAAAATAAAAGCCTGCTCAAATGTAAAATAAGAAATGATAAAAGAGAATTAATTGCAAAGAAAGAAAATTAAAGAGAACTGGAGGGAATAATTTGTTTAAATCTATGCAAATAAGCTAGAAGAACTAAATGAAAATTTATTGTTCAAAGAAAATGTAATCTAACAAAACTGCTTTCATAAGAATTGTTATTTTAGCTTAGAAAATGATGGGAAAATATCCTTAAACAACCTCCACTGAATATAGTTCCAGAGGATAAACCAATGCAACAGGGACTCTCTCATTCATTGCTGGCAGAACGCAAAATGGTATAGCACTGTAGAACACAGTCTGACCGTTTCTTACAAAATTAATCATCCTTTTATCATAAAATCCACCAATCATACTCCTTGGTATTTACCCAATTTGTGTGTGTGTTCAATTGCTCAGTTGTGTCCAATTCTGCGACCCCATGGACTGTAGCACTCAAGGTTCCTCTGTCTGTGGGATTATCTCAGGCAAGAATACTGGAGTGGGTTGCCATTGGTTCAATCCCTGGTCAGGGAACTAAAATCCCACAAGCCAAGAGGCAGATTCAAAATATATTTTTGTTCATTAAAAATGACGTCCTATTTGCCTCCTTAGTACAGTAGGCAGCACGTCAGTCTCATTAAAAAAAAAAAAAAAGCTGTCCTCCAGTAGGTGGATGGATACTCTGGTCCATAGACAATGGAGTGTTATTCAGTGCCAAAAAGCAACGAGCTACCCACTCATGAAAAGACACGGAGGAGCCTTAAATGCTTATTACTAACTGAAAAGCCAACCTGAAAAGACTGCCTTCTGAAGTTGCATTCTCAGTGGTAGTAAGAGAGCTGCAAATTAAAACCATGAGGAATCACGTTTCACTGATCATAATGGCGAAGTTACAGAAGTTGAATGACACAGTGTTACTGAAACTATAGGAGAATAGGAACTCAGTTTTGCCAGGGGGAATGTACCCTGGAAGAACCACTAGAGAAGGCAGGTAAGGAACAGCTATCAGACTTAACTTGTGACCACAATTCCACTCCTAGGAATTTACCCTGCAGATATATATGCACACACACAAAATAACAAACACACAAGGATATACTTACTGCAGTGTTTATCATAGTAAAATATCATAAACAACCCAGATATCTTCAGTGGGAGACTAGTTAAATTCTGAGGAGTCTATATAGCTGCAGTGGGATGCAACTATTTAAAGAGACAGAGAGAGAGATCTTGGGATTGCCCTAGATGTCCAGCAGTTAGCACTCCATGCTTCCATTACAGGGGCCAAGCGTTCAATCCCTGCCACGGGACTACAGTCCCACATGTCACACTATGTGGCCAAAAAAGAGAGGGTGAGAGAGAGATATCCATACACAATGTGAAGAGATCTCCTAGTCATATTGGTAGTGGAAAAAGGGCAGACGCATATTGTGTAAGTAACCTAACTTTTGTGTTTTTCAATAGTAGAAAGATAACAGTATATATTATGTGTTTATGCATAAATAAATTATGGGAGGTTACATAAGACACCAAAGGGCGTGGCAACCCACTCCAGTATTCCTGCCTGGAGAATCCCATGAACAGAAAGCCTGGCATGGAGTTTCAAAGAGTCAGACACGACTGATGTGACTTAGCACAAATCTGTTATCCCCTGGGGTGAGGCAGAAAAGGCCAGGATGGGGAGTTTTCACCAGGATGCCTTTTAATATGATTTCATTTTTGGACCAAATAAATGCATCATGCTTGCCTTGTTCAAATCATTAAAAGTATTAACAGCTCATTAAGTTTGTATACACCCTGTACGGTATATGGAACATTATCCTACCCGTTTGTCACCACTGGTTACTGGGTAGGAAGAGGATGGAAGGAAAAAAGGGGTCATCCTTTTTTAAAGTGCCAGAGAAAATGAACATGTATTGACATGAACCATGAGGCCAGGAAGAGTGCTTGTCTCAGACCGTGTGACTTCAGATGGCACATATGTATATGTACATATATACAGTCTTATTTTTATATAATTAACATCTACTATTGTGTAATCACTTTTCACTTTATAGAAAATGTTCAACAAGTCAAAAATATAATTTCTCAAAAAGAAAAGCCAAACAAGATTTTACATCACAGAAAGAAATCTTTAGCCCTTCTTTACAAGAAAAATCTGCAAATCAGAAATGTGGATGTTTTCTTTTAAAAAGAGAATTTTTGTTTTCTTATAGAAGACACCTTATAATATTCTAAGGTACAAATAACACATTCCAAATTCAGTTGTATTTATGTCTTATCCTGTACTTTTTTCAGTATCAGTATCAGTTCAGTTGCTCTTTACGACTCCATGGACTACAGCACACAAGGCCTCCCTGTCCATCACCAACTCCCAGAGTTTACTCAAACTCATGTCCATTGAGTCAGTGATGCCATCTAACCATCTCATCCTCTGTCGTCCCCTTCTCCTCCTGCCTTCAATCTTTCCCAGCATCAGGTTCTTTTCAAATGAGTCAGTTCTTTGCATCAGGTGGCCAAAGTATTGGAGTTTCAGCTTCAATATCAGTCCTTCCAATGAATAAACAGGACTGATTTCCTTTAGGATGGACTAACACCACAGTTCAAAAGCATCAATTCTTTGGCGCTCAGCCTTCTTTATAGTCCAACTCTCACATCCATACATGACCACTGGAAAAACCATCTAGCCTTGACTAGATGGACCTTAGTCGGCAAAGTAATTTCTCTGCTTTTAAATATGCTATCTAGGTTGGTCATAACTTTTCTTCCAAGGAGTAAGTGTCTTTTAATTTCATGGCTGAAATCACCATCTGAAGTGATTTTGGAGCCCCCCAAAATAAAGTCTCTGTTTCCACTGTTTCCCTATCTATTTGCCATGAAGTGATGGGACCAGATGCCATATCTTAGTTTGCTGAATGTTGAGCTTTAAGACAACTTTTTCACTCTCCTCTTGTACTTTCATCAAGAGGCTCTTTAGCTTTTCTTCGCTTTCTGCCATAAGGATGGTGTCATCTGCATATCTGATGAGTACTTTTTTACTCTCTTAAAAAGAAATCCTCAGAAGCATGCTTGATGTTGTTTCAAGGCTTCAGAAACATTATTGAGACACTTATGTGGTCATGAAATAACGTCTACTGTGAAACAATGGTTTATAAATGCACTCGTTAATTCTTAACACTTGATGATGCTTGATAGGGTTCACTAAATGATTCACTTAACTTTTTTGTATGTTTGGAAATGTTTCCAAAATAGAAAAAGTTTAAAAATTTTACAATATAAAATGAGTTAGTAGATGTAAGGGCTTCTAGGGTGGCACAGCTGGTAAAGAATCTGCCTGCAATGCAGGAGACCCCAGTTCATGATTCCTGGGTTAGGAAGTTCCCCTGGAGAAGGAAGAGGCTACCCTCTCCAGTATTCTTGGGCTCCCCTGGTGTTCTTGGGCTTCAGACAGTAAAGAATCCACCTGTAATGTGAGAGGCCTGGGTTTGATCCCTAGGTTGGGAAGATCCCCTGGAGGAGGGCATGGCAACCCACTCCAGTATTCTTGCCTGGAGAATCCCCATGGACAAAGGAGGCTGGCGGGCTACAGTCCATGGGGTCACAAAGAGTCAGACATGACTGAGCAACTAAGCACTGCACAGCACAGTTGATGAAAATGATTCCGGAGTAAAATCACTGAGATGTATTCCAGCTCTGTGTGATCTGAGAATCACGAGGAAAATTCACTGTGCTCTTCTTACATCAGCAGTTCTCTTAAAAAGAAAGTAATTCCTCACAGTTTTCCCTGAAGTCTAAGAGACACAATACTTTTGCTGTCTTTCATAAGAATAAAATTTTTAATGGATGACAAATAAGTATATGTCGATTCTTGTCACTGTGGGGACTGCATTATGAAATGTTCAGGAAAACTTGTACAGTGTGAGGACATGGTGAATTGCAATCTTTCTCTTTGTCAGGCTGGCCGCTCCTACCCTTATGGTAAGCATCGCAGCCCAGATGATTGGTGAGAATGGAAGAAAGAAATCAGTTCCACAGAGGAAGAGATTGGGGTCCATAGACTTCTTGTGATCTGAGCCTACATCTCGTTCACTCAAAAGTCCTTTCTGTTTTCCACTTCCCCAAATCACTTTCTGCGCAAAATGACTTACAGTAAAGGCCTATGAAATCAGTCAATAATATAAATTGGCAAGGAACAGTGGCAAAGTTGAGAATGTTCATTGTGTATTATGACTCAAAATTAAGCAGACATTTCACAGCAAAGGCAATTATCAACAAACTGAAAAGACAATCTACAGAATGGAAAAACATATTTGCTAACAATGCAACTGACAAGGGATTAATTTCCAAAATATACAAACAGCTCTAAAACTCATATATTAAAAACAATCTAATCAAAAATGGGCAGAAGACCTAAAGAGACATTTCTCCAAAGGAGAGCTACAGATGGCCAACAGGCATATGAGAAAACACTCACCATCAGTAATAATTAGAGAAATGCACATCAAAAGTACAATGAGATATCACCTCACATTGGCAGAGGGCCATCATCAAAAGTCTACAAATAGTAAATGTTGGAGAGGGTGTGGAGAGAAGGGAACCCTCCTACACTGTTGGTGGGAGTGTAAATTGGTGAAACCACCTTGGAGAACAGTATGAAGGTTCCTTTAAAACCTAAAACTAGAGTTACCATATGATCCAGCAATCCCACTCCAGGGCATACATCCAGAGAAAACTTCAGTTTGAAAAAAACACATGCACTGCATCCATACAGTGTTCACAGCAGCACTGTTTACAAAAGCAAAAACATGTAAACTGCCTAAGTGTCCATCCATAGATGAATGGATAAAGAAAGGCTTCCCAGGTGGCCCAGGGGCAAAGAATCTGCCTACCAGTGAAGGAGGTGCAAGAAACCTGGGCTCCATCCCTGGGCTGGGAAGATCCCCCAGAAGAGGAAATGGTCACCCTCGCCAGGATTCTTGCCTAGGAAATCCCCTGGACAGAAGAGGAAGGTCCCCTGGAGGAGGAAATGGCACCCCACTCCAGTATTCTTGCCTGGAGAATGCCATGGACAGAGGAGCCTGGCGGGCTACAGTCCATGGGGTCACAAAGATTTGGACACAACTGAACGACTGAGCACAGACACACATCCCAGGTGGTTCTGTGGTTAAGAATCCGCCTGTCAGTGCAGGAGACACAGGTTCAGTCCTTGATCCGGGAGGATCCCACATCCAAGGAGCAACTAGGTCTATGCGCTGTAGCTGCTGAGCCCACATGCAGAACTACCGAAGGCCGAGCACTCTGGAGCCCGTACTCTGCAGCAAGAGAAGCCACAGCAATGAGAAGCCCGTGCACCGCAACTAGAAAGGGGCTCGCACAGCAAGGAAGGCGCAGCACAGCCAAAAATAAACAAACATTTTTATAACTTATATATATAAAAAGAATCTGACAGAATTCGACCTGCTAAAATTACAGAAGAGAAATCAACAGGGGTGATAAGTGCTCCAGAAGGGAATGGAAGACTAATCAAGGTCTTGGATATTTTTACCAAAAAAAAAAAAAACCAAAACTATGACTATGCTGTGAAAATTAGTGTGAATTGAAGTATGGACTATAACTACCATATAGATTGTATTCATCCTGAATTAACAGTCCATTTTTGGAGAATTTGCACATAATTTCAATTACAAACTCAGTGGCATTAAATAGAAAATCTGTCATAATTTTGAAGTTCATTTTTCAAAATAAAGTCCTAATCATTTTTCACTCTTCACTCTGAAATGTTGATCCTTGTTTTAAATAGATTTATTTCAAGTGATTACTTTTAATACTTAATTATCCTCAGACGATAAGGGCATAAATCAAAGAGCTTTATTAAATTAGAGTACTTTAAGGATTTGATGTTACCAAATACTTGGTGAGTTAATCATAAAGGATCACTAACTAGCAAAATCTGCATCTTTCTCCACATCTCAGTGATAATATTGATAACAAAATCACCACTCCAAGCCTGTGCCCTTCAAACTCATACGACATCTCAGTTGTCTGACATAAAAAGCCAGATTTGATTTGGACTTCAAGGTCAGGCCAGGCCCCACGTGCTTAACCTACACAAATACCTTCTCCTCTGTGCTGGCTTCTTGTTAAAATAAAAGAAAAAGGGACCTCCCTGGCTGTCTAGCGGTTTAGACTCTGCACTGCCAATGCAGGGAGACATGAGTTCAGTCCCTGGGTGGGGAACTATGATCCCACATGCCATGCAGTGCAGCCAAAATGATTTTTAAAAATAAAAGAAAAAGTCCTAAAATAAAGTTGAGAGTCCCACTATTTCAAACCCGTATCAATTTCTATAAAATGAAAATAACAAGAAATTTAAAAACCTGAAGATCTATAGATTTCTATGTTGCATGAAGTGAAGTGAAGTCACTCAGTCGTGTCCGGCTCTTTGCCACTCCGTGAACTGTAGCCCACCAGGCTTCTCTGTCCATGGGATTCTCCAGGCAAAAATACTGCAGTGGGATGCCATTTCCTTCTCCAAGGGATCTTCCCAACCCAGGGATCAAACCTGGGTCTCCTGCATTGCAGGCAGACACTTTATCCTCTGAGCCACCTATGTTACATAAACATTGTATAAACTGAATGAAAAAATACTGAGTCCTCTCCAGACACACATACATACACACTCATACACACAATCGCACATACACACAACACACATATTCATGCTGCTGCTGCTGCTAAGTCACTTCAGTCGTGTCCGCCTCTGTGTGAACCCATGGACAGCAGTCCACCAGTCTCCCCCATCCCTGGGATTCTCCAGGCAAGAACACTGGAGTGGGTTGCCATTTCCTTCTCCAGTGCATGAAAGTGAAAAGTGAAAGTGAAGCCGTTCAGTTATGTCCGACTCTGCAACCTTATGGACTGCAGCCCACCAGGCTCCTCTGTCCATGGGATTTTTCAAGCAAGAGTACTGGAGTGAGATGCCCTTGCCTTCTCTGACACACATTCATACACACTCTCAAATGGAAGTACTGCTAAAGCAAATACATTTCCTGTCTCATTCACAGGTAATGATGATTTAAAACCATGAAGTACGACTTACAACAAGAATTCACAAATGCAAAAACCTACAAACCCATTCTGGGGCCAGGTGCAAACAAATACGCATAAATCTGTTGGCAGCAGGAGCTGTGACAACCTGGAGAACGCATCCCATCCATGTGGGAATGGGGTGGCTCCAGATCTTTTCAGATCCAAAAGTGAAAATCTAAATTTGCATGCAAAATTTTATAAGATGTATATGAGATGGCTGGATGGCATCACTGACTCGATGGACCTGAGTCTGAGTGAACTCCGGGAGATGGTGATGGACAGGGAGGCCTGGTGTGCTGCAATTCATGGGGTCTCGAAGAGTTGGACACGACTCTGCGACTCAACTGAACTGACACCTTTTTAACAATGATTGTGCCCAAAACAGAATATATTGCCAGTAGGAACAAAAATGGATTAAGACTCCTAAAGAGAGAAACTTGGCAGTATCTAGCAAAATTGAATGTGCCTTTACCCTTTGACTCTCAAGCCCACTATTCGTCACCAGCTGCAAAAGTTCAAGAAATTATATCCATGCAAGACTTTCTCTCAAAACACTGGAATAACCCTCATGTCCATCAAAAGGGTCTGTGAATGCATCTTGGATTGCTATGTAACATAATATATACCTTGTTGTTGTTTAGTTACTATGTCGTGTCCAGCTGTTTTGTGACCCCATGGACCATAGCCCTCCAGGCTCCTCTGTCTGTGAGATTCTTGCCTCGTCGCAGGCAAGACTTCTGGAATGAGCTGCCATTTCCTTCTCCAGGTTATCTTCCCAGATCAGGGCTCAAACCAGAGTCTCCTGCATTGGCAGGCACATTCTTTACCACTGAGCCATGTGGCAAGCCCAGTGTATACCTATGCAGCATAAAAATGAATGTGAACATCTACCGCTGTGGAGTGTGTCCAGGATACATTCCTTACTTTTTTATTTATTTTAATTTTGGCTGCACTGGGTCTTTGTTGCCCCAAGGGCCCTTTGCAGCACATAGAGGCTTCTCTATTGCAGTGCAAGGGCTCTAGAGCACAGGGGCTCAGGAGTTGTGGTTTGAGGGCATAGTTTCCCTGCAGCATGTGGGATCTTAGTTCCTAAACCAGGGATCGAACCAGAGTCCCCTGGATTGTGAAGCAGATTTTTAACCACTAGACCATGAGGAAAGTCCCCAGAATATATTACTTCAAGTGCAGAAAAGTATATATAGTATAAAAACTTTTGTGTAAGGAAGGTAAAATATAAATTACATAGCACACACTCAAATACAACCATACACATACATGGGCTTAATTTATATATATATATATATATATATATATATATATGTATGTATGTATGTATATGTATATGTGTGTGCTGTCTCTTATACACATCTCCAAAATAAAGTCTCTCACTGTTTCCACTGTTTCCGCATCTAAGCACACACTCAAATACAACCATACACATACATGGGCTTAATTTATATATATATATATATATATATATATATATATATGTATGTATGTATGTATATGTATATGTGTGTGTGTGTGCATTTTTCTTTTCCAAAAGAAACAGTGGAAGGGTAAACCGAAAACAAATAAACTAATTACCTGTGAGGAGGGCAATCAGCAGAAATAAATCTTGACCTCTCCATGTAACTTGTTTTTTGGTTCTAGGTTTAGAACCATAAATGTTTCCTCTTTAAAAAAAAAAAAAAAGCTTAAAAATCCTTTTCAAAACCTGAAATAAACAAACCTAACTCTGTACCAAGTTGATGGCATAACCAAGAAAAGAAACATCACTTCAAGTGATTTTGAAACACTGTATTTTGACCCCATACTGTTAGTGGGAGAGAAAACACATACTCAGAAGGAACTTGTAAACTACATTCAGCGTGATTCTTGTAAGTGGTGATACTGGCAGTGGTATAAAGCATTAATTTAGCATAGTTAGAAACCAAGATTTCAGCACAACAAGATGTAACTATAAAATCAAAGAAAAGTACATTCTATATGTTTAGAAATGTTGAAAATGAACTGATTTTCTTCCCTTTCAATAAAGATTTATTTCCTATCTTTGTCAACTGAAAGGCTAGAAACAATGACAGATTAGTTACCACAAACAGTCCTAGCACCCGGATTCTGGGCTCCAAGAAGCATCTCTCTAGGACTTCCTGGAGAAATCGCTGAGGTCTGAAGCAGGAAATGAATGGGAGAACCCTGAGATAGCTTGTTTCATCTCAAGCAAAACTGCTATTAAAAGAGAGAAGGGGGACTTCCCTGGTGGTCCAGTGGTTACGATTTCACGCTTCCACTGCAGGTGGCAAGGGTTCGATCCCTGTCTGAGAACGAAGGTTGCCATGCCATGCAGCGCAGCCACCCCCCTCCAAAATAAATGTTTCTAATTCTTAAAAATTATAATTTTAAAAGAGAAAAAGGTCCTATCAAAATGACACAGGGACTAACTTGATGGGGTCCCCACTGGACAGAGATAGTACAGTTTGACCATCAAAAACAAAAATAAGGGGTAATTCCCTGGCAGTCCAGTGGTTAGGATTCCACACTTTCACTGCAGCGGGCCGAAGTTTAATCCCTGATCAGGGAACTAGATCCTGCTTGCTCTGCAGTCTAAATAAATAAATAAATTGCAAATAAATAATTTATGGAACTTCTCTGTGGTCCAGTGGTTAAGACTTCTCCTTGCAGTGCAGGCAATGGATGTTCAATATCTGGTCAGGGAACTAAGGTTTCACATGCCATTCAGTTCAGTTCAGTTCAGTCGCTCAGTCGTGTCCGACTCTTTGCAGCCCCATGAATTGCAGCATGCCAGCCCTCCCTGTCCATTACCAACTCCTGGAGTTCACTCAAACTCACATCCATCGAGTCAGTGATACCATCCAGCCATCTCATCCTCGGTCGTCCCCTTCTACTCCTGCTCCCAATCCCTCCCAGCATCAGAGTCTTTCCAGTGAGTCAACTCGTCGCATGAGGTGGCCAAAGTACTGAAGTTTCAGCTTTAGCATCATTCCTTCCAAAGAGATACCAGGGCTGATCTCCTTCAGAATGGACTGGTTGGATCTCCTTGTAGTCCAAGGGACTCTCAAGAGTCTTCTCCAACACCACAATTCAAAAGCATCAATTCTTCGGTGCTCAGCCTTCTTCACAGTTCAACTCTCACATGCATACATGACCACAGGAAAAACCATAGCCTTGACTAGACAGACCTTAGTCGGCAAAGTAATGTCTCTGCTTTTGAATATGCTATCTAGGTTAGTCATAACTTTTCTTCCAAGGAGTAAGCATCTTTTAATTACATGCCATTAGGAATGGCAAAAAAGAAAAAAAGAAAGTTCTACAATATATTGAAGCACACAAAATATATTAAAATATGTGTGTACCTAAAAATACTGCAAAGAAAAGAAAATCTCATTGGTCACTTGTGTGGATTGCTAGTGTCAGTCAAATCACTGGTTAGAAAATCGATAGAAGAGAGGACTCAGGTATTTATTGTTTGTCCAACATGGGCCATGTTTTAGGACAACCAAACAGGAGATGAAGAAAAGATATTCCCAGTAAAGAGTCAGCCAACAAATGTAGAAGTGATGGAAAAATAGGAGACTGCCATTTTACCATCCAAATGAACCAATGAATCCAGAAGTCATCAACGACTGCTAAAGCCATCAGATGAGAGACTGAGGCAGAACCCTTATCAATTAGATTTTCATCACAGAAGTTTTCATACCTGTGCCAAGGCAGGCTTCCAAAAACCATATCACAGCAAAACAAATTAACCGTAGTTCCTTCTGTTCATCAAATATATAATCGATGATAGAATCTTTTGGATTGTCTACCAAATACATGTTTAAGAGTTTGTCAAAATCCAGATCCAAACACGGACCACAGATCACTTCCTATTCATGTCGATCTGAAATGTCTATTAAGCTACAATTTCTCCCCTCTTTTGTTCTACAAGGAAGTTGTTCTGTTCAGTTTTCCATATTCTGGATTTTGCAGACTTATTCTGAATAGTGTGACTTTTTAATAGTTAGTTAGTTATTTGGCTGTGCCAGGTCTTAGTTGCAGCACGCAGGATCTAGTTCCCTGACCATGGATCAAACCTGGGCCCTCTGCACTGAGAGTGTGGAGTTTTGACCACTGGACCACCAGAGAAGTTCCTGAAGAGTTTGATTTGACATATTTCTCTGATTCCATATTTCTATAAATTGGTGGTTACACTTAAGAGCTTGCTTTGACTCTTGAAGCTTATCTTTTGGGCAGCAATATTTCACAGGTGGGACTTTGGATAATAATATTGGCCATAACGGCATGGCTTTACTCTGTGTCTCTGCATATAAAAACAGAGAAACTAGGGTAGCAAAAACTAAAAATATTACACTATCTCAAAAAACAAAGAAACAAGAAACCAAGTGGGGGACAGACCACTGGTGTTTGGATGACCCATTTAGTACCAGCACCTCTGACAGAAAAAGGATAAGAAAAGGCAACAGTGGGACTTCCCTGGTGGTCCAGTGGTCCACACTCCCAGCGCAGGAGGCCAGGTTTGATCCCTGGCCAGGGAACCAGATCCTGCATGCTGCAACTAAAGATCCCACAAGCCACAACTAAGACCTAGAGCAACCAAATAAAGAAAAAAAAAAGGCAGCAGGGCCACTGCAGGGTCTGAAGCAGAATCCGAAAGCAGTCAACAAGCTCTTCACCGAGGAGCAGAAAGCTGGCCAGTTTGAGAGCACCAACTGAGAGGCGTCTTGCACAGTGGACGGTGGTGCTTCAGGGACCAGCAGAAGCTGGAGCATCTTGTGAATACAGGAAATTAACAAGCATCTAAGTTGGACATTGATGCCCTTCAAACTCCATGTGTTGCAACCCTAACCCTCAGGGTGGCTGTATTTGGAGAAGGAGCCTACAGAAAGGCTATTGAAAGTTCAGGACACTAAACTCTCAAAAAAGAAGTGAGAGAAAGGTGGAAACTTAGACAGTTTCTGAAAGTGAAAGAAGAAAATAAGTAAATAATGTACAATGAAATGATGCCAGAAAAATACCTCTAGAGAAGATTAAAACTATAACCTTAATATTTCAAAATGAGCTAAAATTATGAAAATAATGTAAGATATTAAATAAATAAATCTAGCCCCCAGAGAAGTTTGACATTTCTTTTTTTGAATTTTTTATTTAAGTATGGCTGATTTACAATGTTAATTTCTGCTGTACAGCAAAGTGACTCAGTTACACACACACACACATACATTTCAGATTCTTTTCCATTATGGCTTATCACAGGATATTGAATATAATAGTTCCCTGTGCTACACAGTATATCACTTTGTTGTTTATCAGTCCTGTATATAATAGTTTACATCTGCTAACCCCAAACTCCCAATTCATCCCTCCCTCACTGCCCTCCCCCTTGGTAACCAGTCTGTTGTCTGTTTCATAGATATGTTCACTTGCATTGTATTTTAGATTCCATATATAAGTGATATCATATTTGTCTTTCTCTTTCTGGCTTACTTCACTTAATATGATAATCCCTAGGTCTATCCAAGTTACTGCAAATGGGACAATGCCTTTTTAAAACAATGATTTTCATAAACTGCAACCAGATAACCCCCTGTCCATTTCTAAGGGAAAAAAAAAAAGGTTCAAACCATATATATACAAAAATGTTCATGCAGTTATAAAAAAAAAAAGTGAATATGTTGGTTCTTAGCAATTATTTGAAAAGTACATAGTCAATTTTAATACCATGTATGACAGGGTAAATGATCACCCCTAAACCATCCCACACCTCGCTCTAACAGAACCCTGGATTTGTTCTGGATATAACCCAGACTCTGAATCAGCAGTGAGTCATAGGGACAGCATTTCTAATGCCAGTGAGCGTGGGGACAGAACACTGCTTCTGGAGTTAGGCATCAGGGGCAGCGTCTAGATGGAAGCCTAGAGGAAGTGATGGTCAGAGAAACTGATGACTGAAGTGGGAACCAGGGAAGTTTTTTGGTTTTCTGTGTTTTTCTTTAAGTTTTATTATTTTACTTGCGGCTGTGCTTGGTCTTCATTGCCGCACGGGCTTTTCTCCAGTTTTAGCGAGTGGGGCTCTCTAGTTGCTGTGTGTGGGCTTCTCATTTCAGTGTCTCCTTTTGTTCCTGAGCACAGGCTCTAGGCTCACAGGCTTCAGCAGCAGCACAAGCTCAGCAGCTGCGGCTCTAGAGCACAGGCTCAATAGTTGTGGCACACCAGCTTAGCTGCTCCAGCATGTGGGATCTTCCCAGGCCAAGGATCGAACTTGTGTCTCCTGCATGGGCAGGTGGATTCTTTACCACTGAGCCACCAGCAAGCAAAGTCTTGTTTTTTTGGCCGCACTACACAGTGTGTGGGATCTCACTTCCCTGACCAGGGATTGAACCTGTTTCTCCTGCAGTGGAAGCACGGTTTCAATCACTGGACCACCAGGGAAGTCCCAGGAACTAGAGTTTTAAGTCAACATTTTATGAGTAGTTCTGTGTTATACCAAAATTTATCTGCTAACACAATCCCATAAGTATAGAGGAAATCATGAAAATTCAGAGAACAAGACTCCTTAAATTTCCTAGCTACTTATTCTTCTTCAGTCTGCTCAGTGGAGAAAGGAACAGGCCACCTCGGCCCCACTATTTAATTACTGGCAATTATTAATAAAAGGTACAAATACACTTGTAATGGCAAAACTACTGGCAAAAGGAAACTAGTGAGCTCCCATCTTTTATTTTTTCCCCCATAACTTAAGCTTTCAATTTCCTATCCTCATGGCAGTTTTCTTTGATTTGCCCTACTTTTCTCCTAGATCTTCTCCCTATAAATGCAATCCCATCACCAGTCAATATTTTCTGGGCTCTGATTGGAGCATAACGCAATATATTTAAAAAGGAGGTAAAAGTATGCATCTCACTTTTGAGTATCTGTGGAATTCAAGTATCTCTAAAAACACAAAATATGAATTCACAGAATATGTGGCAGCAAGGAAACTATTTCATTCAATGTGTTTAATTCAGCAGGAACTATTATATATGTGTCTTGCATCATGTCAGACACTGGGGATTCAAAGTTGAGGATAATATGGCAAAACAAATGCAAAAGATTTTCAAAATAATTTTTGATTTTCCACCCATCTGCAAAACTTGAAATTTAGAGGGACTTCCATGGTGGTCCAGTGACTAAGACTCTGCCTTCCTGATGCAGGGGGCCTGGGTTCGACCCCTTGTCAGGGAACTAGATCCCACATGCTTCAACCAAGAAGTTGTATGCCCAAACTAAAGATCCCACATACTGCAACTAAGGCCCAGTGCAGACAAACAGACAACTTTTTAAGTTAAAATTTAGAAACATGGAAGTTTTAGTAGTACACGAGATGAAAGGACATGTGAGTTCCAGTGCACTTGCAAATAAGGGCCAGACTCATTCTGAAAACCAAAAGATGAGCAAAGAAACATAATCTGACCAAATGGAATACTGTGTCTGACAATGGGATGGCCTGCCCATGCCGTGGGTTACTAGGTAATTATTGAAAGTGGCGTAAAACCACCTGATGTAGAAAAGCCCTAGGAGAAAGTGGAGAATGTTCATGAAACATTATTATAGTATAATCCTACTCTTTGAGGAGTAGGACTTGAAATATCAACAAAATGTTGACAACAGTTAGCTCTAAAGAGTAAATGGAAAATGTAGTGGTTGTGTATGTTTTAACTGTTTAATCCCTAAACTTTTACTACAGAAAGTATGTGACATTATTCCCTTTGCGGGAAATAAAAAAGCAAATGTTAACTCACCCCCAGACTGCCTATCAGTTCACTTTTACCAGTGTGTTGTCTAGAACACTCTTTCTAACAGTTTGGTTTCCCATTTCTCATGCCTACAAGACCACAATCTCTCCTAACCAATAGGTGTGTCTGTAAACTAACTGGCCTTGAATATCATAACTTCAAATAGGTTCAAGTGCCACCCTTACTGCTTGGGGAAACACCTTAATTTTTCACCCCTTCCTCTTAAGAAGGAAACTTATTTACAAAAGATATGGAATTAACCTGTGTCCATTGACAGATGAATGGATAAGGAAAATGTAGTGGGTACACTACATATACATATATACGACAGAAAATTGTTTAGCCTTAAAAAAAGATGGAAATTCTGTCATTTACAACATTAATGAGCTGCAAGGACATTATGCTCAGTGAAGTAAGCCAAAGGCAGAAAGACAAGTAGTATACGGCAACAGTCCTATGTGGAACATGAAAAAGCTGAACTCAGAAGCCGAATAGGAAGGAGGTTGCCAGGGTAAGGGAGTGGTGCAGGACAGGGAGGTGATGGTCAAAGGGCACAAAGTTTGTTATGCTGGATAAATGAGGTCTGGAGACCCAAGGTGCAGTATGGTGACTGTACTTAGTAATACTGTGTTGTCAAGATTGAAATGTGTTAACAGAGTAATCCAAAATGTTCTCACTAGACACAAAAAATAACTCTAAGGTGATAGATTTGTTGAATAGCTTAACTGTGGTAGCAATTTCATATGGTGTATCAAAACATCACAGGGCACATCATAAATACAATTTGTGTCAATTATGTTTCAGTGAAGTTGGGGAAAGAAAATGGTTAACAAAAAAAGATGCCTGGAATTCCTTGTGGATATTTATTGTTTTCGCTGAGATGCTTGCTGTATGAACATGTTGTAACCATGCTGTCATCCTCCATTTTCTGAAACACTGCAGCAAAAAGTCAAGAGTGGACTTGAGTGGGGCAAGGCTGGATTGTCATTGGGCCCTGGGCACCCACTGCTGCTCCCACCAGAATTTTTAAAAGGCCACTCTGACCCTTCTCC
>SJYC01079385.1:0-36518 GCA_006408675.1 Madoqua kirkii | reverse complement strand
CTCCCAATCCCTCCCAGCATCAGAGTCTTTCCAGTGAGTCAACTCGTCGCATGAGGTGGCCAAAGTACTGAAGTTTCAGCTTTAGCATCATTCCTTCCAAAGAGATACCAGGGCTGATCTCCTTCAGAATGGACTGGTTGGATCTCCTTGTAGTCCAAGGGACTCTCAAGAGTCTTCTCCAACACCACAATTCAAAAGCATCAATTCTTCGGTGCTCAGCCTTCTTCACAGTTCAACTCTCACATGCATACATGACCACAGGAAAAACCATAGCCTTGACTAGACAGACCTTAGTCGGCAAAGTAATGTCTCTGCTTTTGAATATGCTATCTAGGTTAGTCATAACTTTTCTTCCAAGGAGTAAGCATCTTTTAATTACATGCCATTAGGAATGGCAAAAAAGAAAAAAAGAAAGTTCTACAATATATTGAAGCACACAAAATATATTAAAATATGTGTGTACCTAAAAATACTGCAAAGAAAAGAAAATCTCATTGGTCACTTGTGTGGATTGCTAGTGTCAGTCAAATCACTGGTTAGAAAATCGATAGAAGAGAGGACTCAGGTATTTATTGTTTGTCCAACATGGGCCATGTTTTAGGACAACCAAACAGGAGATGAAGAAAAGATATTCCCAGTAAAGAGTCAGCCAACAAATGTAGAAGTGATGGAAAAATAGGAGACTGCCATTTTACCATCCAAATGAACCAATGAATCCAGAAGTCATCAACGACTGCTAAAGCCATCAGATGAGAGACTGAGGCAGAACCCTTATCAATTAGATTTTCATCACAGAAGTTTTCATACCTGTGCCAAGGCAGGCTTCCAAAAACCATATCACAGCAAAACAAATTAACCGTAGTTCCTTCTGTTCATCAAATATATAATCGATGATAGAATCTTTTGGATTGTCTACCAAATACATGTTTAAGAGTTTGTCAAAATCCAGATCCAAACACGGACCACAGATCACTTCCTATTCATGTCGATCTGAAATGTCTATTAAGCTACAATTTCTCCCCTCTTTTGTTCTACAAGGAAGTTGTTCTGTTCAGTTTTCCATATTCTGGATTTTGCAGACTTATTCTGAATAGTGTGACTTTTTAATAGTTAGTTAGTTATTTGGCTGTGCCAGGTCTTAGTTGCAGCACGCAGGATCTAGTTCCCTGACCATGGATCAAACCTGGGCCCTCTGCACTGAGAGTGTGGAGTTTTGACCACTGGACCACCAGAGAAGTTCCTGAAGAGTTTGATTTGACATATTTCTCTGATTCCATATTTCTATAAATTGGTGGTTACACTTAAGAGCTTGCTTTGACTCTTGAAGCTTATCTTTTGGGCAGCAATATTTCACAGGTGGGACTTTGGATAATAATATTGGCCATAACGGCATGGCTTTACTCTGTGTCTCTGCATATAAAAGCAGAGAAACTAGGGTAGCAAAAACTAAAAATATTACACTATCTCAAAAAACAAAGAAACAAGAAACCAAGTGGGGGACAGACCACTGGTGTTTGGATGACCCATTTAGTACCAGCACCTCTGACAGAAAAAGGATAAGAAAAGGCAACAGTGGGACTTCCCTGGTGGTCCAGTGGTCCACACTCCCAGCGCAGGAGGCCAGGTTTGATCCCTGGCCAGGGAACCAGATCCTGCATGCTGCAACTAAAGATCCCACAAGCCACAACTAAGACCTAGAGCAACCAAATAAAGAAAAAAAAAAGGCAGCAGGGCCACTGCAGGGTCTGAAGCAGAATCCGAAAGCAGTCAACAAGCTCTTCACCGAGGAGCAGAAAGCTGGCCAGTTTGAGAGCACCAACTGAGAGGCGTCTTGCACAGTGGACGGTGGTGCTTCAGGGACCAGCAGAAGCTGGAGCATCTTGTGAATACAGGAAATTAACAAGCATCTAAGTTGGACATTGATGCCCTTCAAACTCCATGTGTTGCAACCCTAACCCTCAGGGTGGCTGTATTTGGAGAAGGAGCCTACAGAAAGGCTATTGAAAGTTCAGGACACTAAACTCTCAAAAAAGAAGTGAGAGAAAGGTGGAAACTTAGACAGTTTCTGAAAGTGAAAGAAGAAAATAAGTAAATAATGTACAATGAAATGATGCCAGAAAAATACCTCTAGAGAAGATTAAAACTATAACCTTAATATTTCAAAATGAGCTAAAATTATGAAAATAATGTAAGATATTAAATAAATAAATCTAGCCCCCAGAGAAGTTTGACATTTCTTTTTTTGAATTTTTTATTTAAGTATGGCTGATTTACAATGTTAATTTCTGCTGTACAGCAAAGTGACTCAGTTACACACACACACACATACATTTCAGATTCTTTTCCATTATGGCTTATCACAGGATATTGAATATAATAGTTCCCTGTGCTACACAGTATATCACTTTGTTGTTTATCAGTCCTGTATATAATAGTTTACATCTGCTAACCCCAAACTCCCAATTCATCCCTCCCTCACTGCCCTCCCCCTTGGTAACCAGTCTGTTGTCTGTTTCATAGATATGTTCACTTGCATTGTATTTTAGATTCCATATATAAGTGATATCATATTTGTCTTTCTCTTTCTGGCTTACTTCACTTAATATGATAATCCCTAGGTCTATCCAAGTTACTGCAAATGGGACAATGCCTTTTTAAAACAATGATTTTCATAAACTGCAACCAGATAACCCCCTGTCCATTTCTAAGGGAAAAAAAAAAAGGTTCAAACCATATATATACAAAAATGTTCATGCAGTTATAAAAAAAAAAAGTGAATATGTTGGTTCTTAGCAATTATTTGAAAAGTACATAGTCAATTTTAATACCATGTATGACAGGGTAAATGATCACCCCTAAACCATCCCACACCTCGCTCTAACAGAACCCTGGATTTGTTCTGGATATAACCCAGACTCTGAATCAGCAGTGAGTCATAGGGACAGCATTTCTAATGCCAGTGAGCGTGGGGACAGAACACTGCTTCTGGAGTTAGGCATCAGGGGCAGCGTCTAGATGGAAGCCTAGAGGAAGTGATGGTCAGAGAAACTGATGACTGAAGTGGGAACCAGGGAAGTTTTTTGGTTTTCTGTGTTTTTCTTTAAGTTTTATTATTTTACTTGCGGCTGTGCTTGGTCTTCATTGCCGCACGGGCTTTTCTCCAGTTTTAGCGAGTGGGGCTCTCTAGTTGCTGTGTGTGGGCTTCTCATTTCAGTGTCTCCTTTTGTTCCTGAGCACAGGCTCTAGGCTCACAGGCTTCAGCAGCAGCACAAGCTCAGCAGCTGCGGCTCTAGAGCACAGGCTCAATAGTTGTGGCACACCAGCTTAGCTGCTCCAGCATGTGGGATCTTCCCAGGCCAAGGATCGAACTTGTGTCTCCTGCATGGGCAGGTGGATTCTTTACCACTGAGCCACCAGCAAGCAAAGTCTTGTTTTTTTGGCCGCACTACACAGTGTGTGGGATCTCACTTCCCTGACCAGGGATTGAACCTGTTTCTCCTGCAGTGGAAGCACGGTTTCAATCACTGGACCACCAGGGAAGTCCCAGGAACTAGAGTTTTAAGTCAACATTTTATGAGTAGTTCTGTGTTATACCAAAATTTATCTGCTAACACAATCCCATAAGTATAGAGGAAATCATGAAAATTCAGAGAACAAGACTCCTTAAATTTCCTAGCTACTTATTCTTCTTCAGTCTGCTCAGTGGAGAAAGGAACAGGCCACCTCGGCCCCACTATTTAATTACTGGCAATTATTAATAAAAGGTACAAATACACTTGTAATGGCAAAACTACTGGCAAAAGGAAACTAGTGAGCTCCCATCTTTTATTTTTTCCCCCATAACTTAAGCTTTCAATTTCCTATCCTCATGGCAGTTTTCTTTGATTTGCCCTACTTTTCTCCTAGATCTTCTCCCTATAAATGCAATCCCATCACCAGTCAATATTTTCTGGGCTCTGATTGGAGCATAACGCAATATATTTAAAAAGGAGGTAAAAGTATGCATCTCACTTTTGAGTATCTGTGGAATTCAAGTATCTCTAAAAACACAAAATATGAATTCACAGAATATGTGGCAGCAAGGAAACTATTTCATTCAATGTGTTTAATTCAGCAGGAACTATTATATATGTGTCTTGCATCATGTCAGACACTGGGGATTCAAAGTTGAGGATAATATGGCAAAACAAATGCAAAAGATTTTCAAAATAATTTTTGATTTTCCACCCATCTGCAAAACTTGAAATTTAGAGGGACTTCCATGGTGGTCCAGTGACTAAGACTCTGCCTTCCTGATGCAGGGGGCCTGGGTTCGACCCCTTGTCAGGGAACTAGATCCCACATGCTTCAACCAAGAAGTTGTATGCCCAAACTAAAGATCCCACATACTGCAACTAAGGCCCAGTGCAGACAAACAGACAACTTTTTAAGTTAAAATTTAGAAACATGGAAGTTTTAGTAGTACACGAGATGAAAGGACATGTGAGTTCCAGTGCACTTGCAAATAAGGGCCAGACTCATTCTGAAAACCAAAAGATGAGCAAAGAAACATAATCTGACCAAATGGAATACTGTGTCTGACAATGGGATGGCCTGCCCATGCCGTGGGTTACTAGGTAATTATTGAAAGTGGCGTAAAACCACCTGATGTAGAAAAGCCCTAGGAGAAAGTGGAGAATGTTCATGAAACATTATTATAGTATAATCCTACTCTTTGAGGAGTAGGACTTGAAATATCAACAAAATGTTGACAACAGTTAGCTCTAAAGAGTAAATGGAAAATGTAGTGGTTGTGTATGTTTTAACTGTTTAAATCCCTAAACTTTTACTACAGAAAGTATGTGACATTATTCCCTTTGCGGGAAATAAAAAAGCAAATGTTAACTCACCCCCAGACTGCCTATCAGTTCACTTTTACCAGTGTGTTGTCTAGAACACTCTTTCTAACAGTTTGGTTTCCCATTTCTCATGCCTACAAGACCACAATCTCTCCTAACCAATAGGTGTGTCTGTAAACTAACTGGCCTTGAATATCATAACTTCAAATAGGTTCAAGTGCCACCCTTACTGCTTGGGGAAACACCTTAATTTTTCACCCCTTCCTCTTAAGAAGGAAACTTATTTACAAAAGATATGGAATTAACCTGTGTCCATTGACAGATGAATGGATAAGGAAAATGTAGTGGGTACACTACATATACATATATACGACAGAAAATTGTTTAGCCTTAAAAAAAGATGGAAATTCTGTCATTTACAACATTAATGAGCTGCAAGGACATTATGCTCAGTGAAGTAAGCCAAAGGCAGAAAGACAAGTAGTATACGGCAACAGTCCTATGTGGAACATGAAAAAGCTGAACTCAGAAGCCGAATAGGAAGGAGGTTGCCAGGGTAAGGGAGTGGTGCAGGACAGGGAGGTGATGGTCAAAGGGCACAAAGTTTCAGTTATGCTGGATAAATGAGGTCTGGAGACCCAAGGTGCAGTATGGTGACTGTACTTAGTAATACTGTGTTGTCAAGATTGAAATGTGTTAACAGAGTAATCCAAAATGTTCTCACTAGACACAAAAAATAACTCTAAGGTGATAGATTTGTTGAATAGCTTAACTGTGGTAGCAATTTCATATGGTGTATCAAAACATCACAGGGCACATCATAAATACAATTTGTGTCAATTATGTTTCAGTGAAGTTGGGGAAAGAAAATGGTTAACAAAAAAAGATGCCTGGAATTCCTTGTGGATATTTATTGTTTTCGCTGAGATGCTTGCTGTATGAACATGTTGTAACCATGCTGTCATCCTCCATTTTCTGAAACACTGCAGCAAAAAGTCAAGAGTGGACTTGAGTGGGGCAAGGCTGGATTGTCACTGGGCCCTGGGCACCCACTGCTGCTCCCACCAGAATTTTTAAAAGGCCACTCTGACCCTTCTCCAGTGGCTCTGTGTTGTGTTCCGAGTGTGGACTCTATGAACGGGCTTGAAAACCCCTATGAGCCTCCAGCCACCCTGCATCCTGGGCCTCCACTGCCCACTCTCTAGCCACATCCTCTGCCCTGGAGTTTTGCTCCCTTTGCCTCAAGTACTTTTCTCTCAGGATACTTTCAGATCACAGGCCTCCCTTCCAGGTCTCAAAGAGATTCTTGTCACGCTTTCAAGGCATTGTCTAAGTTTCCATCTTAACATTCACTACAGTCATGACATTTCTGCAGATGCCTGACTGCCCATTTCCCAAAATGAAAGCTGCAAGGCCAGCATTACACCCCAGGGCCTGGAGCCCAGAATCTAGGGAGTGAACCGCCCATGTTAGAAAGATACTGCTTATCTGGAATGGCATCTACTTTGCTTCTTAAACGCAAGGAACTGAAAACTCAATGCAAGGATCTTCTTCCACCTAGGATATAACAGTCCTATCATCTAACAGAAATGTCCTAATCTAACGACTCATATCTAGCAAAGTTCCTGATGGACTACTTTCCCACTCCTTTAAGGAAACAACCTGGAATAAATGGATAAAAGGTAATGCAAATTACAAATCCCAAGAGGGAAATACTTCAATACCAGACTGTAATAGCATAAAATCCTCCCTGCCACTTCCCACCCCATTCCCAACAATCCCACCCCTCACCTCCAATCCCTGAATTCCTTTCCTCCTCAGGGATAAGAGATTTAAGGGACACAAGTGAGAAAGATGAGGTTTCCCTGGTGGCTCAGATGGTAAAGAATCCACCTGCAATGCTGGAGACCTGGGCTCAATCCCTGGGTTGGAAAGACCCCCTGGAGGGCATGGCAACCCACAGTATTCCTGCCTGGAGAATTCCCATGGACAGCTGGCAGGCTACAGTCCCTGGGGTTGCAGAGCTGAACACGACTGAGCAACTAAGCACAGCACCGAAACAAGACAATCCTTACCCTCACGACAATTAGACTAGTAAGAGACAAAGTCAAATGCAAATTTACTGTTCTGACCAGAACTGAGGCAGCTCAGGGACAGGCCACAGCAGGGACCCTTGTTGCCATTCACTTCAGTAGGGTGACTGCAACCCTATCAACTGCAATACACGAGGCTTCTTTCACTATCACCCACTTTGCTCAAACTCACATCCACCAAGTCAGTGATGCTATCCAACCATCTCATCCTGTCACCCATTTCTCCTGCCCTCAACCTTTCCCAGCATTACGGTCTTTCCCAGCGAGTTGGCTCTTCACATCAGGCGGCCCGTGTTCAGTCCTTCCAATGAACATTCAGGGTTGATTTCCTTTAGGATTGACTGGTTTGATCTTCTTGCAATCCAAGGGACTCTAGAGTCCTCCACAATTCAAATCTGTCAAGGGACACTTGAGCCAAATTTAACACCCCATGAGTGAGCTATAAAGGAGCTGCAGCACTAATCAAGTATACTTCAGTAGGTACAGGTTCTGCAAACAAAGCCTGGAATGACAGGGACCTAGCAGGCAAAGCTGCCAAGGCTAACTCAGAGCCCTAACTAGAGAAAAGATACAGCCAGGGTCTTTTCATCCCCCATACAGCTTTAAGTTTGCAGGTTAACACACATAGCATTCTGTTAGCAGTGCTTGCCTGACACATGATTTTAGGATGAGTCCCAAGTGGTTCTCCAAGGAGGATGCCTGCAGCCCCAACACAAGTGAAGGCATCTTCAAAAGACAAGGTCAGTTTCAGATGTACAACTAGCAAGTCAAACCAGTTTTAACCCACATGCTCATTACTATTTCTTGAAGTCATTTTTTCTTTACAAAAAACAAATTCTCACTATGAGAATCTGATGCGTAAGATCAGCCAGAAAATTGGTCTTTGCAAGTCTAATGCATTTTTTGAAGTCTCTCCCCTTTCCTAGATACTCTGAGATCAATAGGACCAAAAGAATTTCTTTAAAATTAGCCAAGAAACATCATAAAACTGCTTTCAGAAACACTTCATGTTTACTTTTACCAGTCTTGTTTTAATAAGCTAATACCAACTGGCTTTCAATTGCAGGTCCTCCCATTATACACCAGATTTGAAACTGAAGGGAAAATTTCCCCATTTGTGTCAGCTAGACACGGAAATGCATTCCCCACAAAGTAATTAACACCAGATGATCCAGAAAATCCAAGCGAAGTAGAAGCAATATATTTTGCAATTTTCTTCCAAGAACGACTCAAATTCTCTCCCACCTCCAAGCAGCTCCCAAAATTTTACTGTTACATTTAGGCTTCAGAGTATTAGTCATACTGGCATTCTACATAAGGTTACAAATACATATCCCTCATGTATCTCAATGAAAGATTTCATCTGATCATGGAAACTTTGTATCTGTTAAAGTCTGGTTTTGAACTGAATATAGCATAGCATATACATCAATTCAAATCTGTAAGCCAATCTATTAATATTTATTCAATATTTTAACAAATTAAAATGTATCCAATCTTATGCTTTAGTCTTATTTTTCCATATACTTAAAAGGGATTCTTCCCTACTTTTAGGTAGCAAAGTACTCATTTAAGGATAATTGGACATCTAAAGAACTTTGGTAACCTGAACTATAGTACAGTAGTACTTATGAGAGGAAAATAGCTCATCTTGATTTCTTAATTGCTACAGTATGGTGTCAGTGAGATCAAACTCAGGCAAGACAGAATTCATGTTTACATGTGAAACCATACAACATTAAGTGGTTAATCTACTGATAAGTCTGGCAGTCTGTTCACATCACTGAGGCTTACCTAAGACCTACATCTACGCTGCACCATCGTGAGGTGTTCTTGCACCAGCCAGAAAAATTCTTTGGGGAGAAAAAAATCATCAAACCTGTGATACATCCATTGAAATCCTTAATCTTTGATAACCTTTAAAGCTTGGGAGTACTTAACAGCAGATAAACATGGAACATCTTCCTAGAATGCCAACTTTACATTAAAAATGTAACATCAAAAAACAAAAAAATGCACAATTATATTCATATTTAACAGATGAGATGTCCCTCAAGTTCCTGCAACCATTTGTATGATTTCATTGGACTCTGACAAGCTCTCCATTAGAAAATGGTTACTTCTGCCATAAAATGCAAATATAATTAAAGTATCTGTTTGAAACATCTGAAACAGGTACCACCTTTGACAGGTCACATAAACCTCATCCCTAGGTGACACTACCTAAGCCCAAAGGCAGGTGGGGTAGGTGTTATTTTAGCCTAACTATTGATAGTATTTACAGCTCTTATCAAATACAATACTGTCAACTTGTCATTACGTTTGTGTGAAATGATTCAAGTATACAGAAAATTAGAAGCACTTAACCAAACTGACTTCAAGTTACGTGGTAATAGCAAAGGCAATTCGAATAGTAACATGGCACAACTTTCCCTGTTAGCAGTTTTAAAATGCTCATTTAAACAAGGGATGAATTCACTTGCTTAGATATTTGAAATACAACTTTATTCTGATTCTAAACGAAAAGGAATGGGAATGACAGTAACAAACAAGATTCCACCTCTCAATATTGTCATGTGACTATAGCAGTCTTATATTTGAAACTCAAGGAGGAAACAACTGTGTTCCAAAACACCTAAATATGCAGGTCCAAAAGATGAAGGTATTTTTTTTTTAAACTGCCACATTCACTCCAAAGCCCATCCATCTCCTTCAGCATCCAAAGATTAAGCACATGTTCTGCTTAGCTATATAATAAAGTGGCAAACACGCTGCACCACTGACATCACAGGACAGTTGCCTATAAAACTAGACTTCTGACGCTGGGCCCCAGCTTCACTTTCTCACAGGTCATCATCTTCATCCGGGAGAGCAGTTGTCTGAGCAACCTAGACAAAGAGATGGAAATGTTACAATGCTCCAGATGAAAAGCACCAGGAATCTAAAAGCACTTATCACTGAGACATAAACACCATACCTCTAAATCGTGCTCGTACTGTGCTGCCAAGGCTGGGTCCATGACCACCTCTGGCGGGGCAAGAGCAGGCATGGCGACAAACTCCAAGTTAGGGTCTCCAATCAATTTTCTAGCAAGCCAGAGGAAGGGCTTTTCAAAGTTGTAGTTACTTTTGGCAGAAATGTCATAGTACTGTTTAAAAAAATGTAAGTTAATTTTAAAAACCCACACATCAGAAACATCAGTAAATCACTTTAATGGACTAACATCATAATTTTAACTACAGGATTATAATTCTATCAGCTTTAAAAAACATACCTGAAGATTCTTCTTTCGGTGGAAGACAATTGACTTTGCCTTAACCTTTCTGTCCTTAATATCCACTTTGTTGCCACACAACACAATTGGGATGTTTTCACACACTCGTACCAGATCTCTATGCCAGTTAGGCACATTCTTGTAAGTAACTCTTGATGTTACGTCAAACATTATAATGGCACACTGAGCTAGAAAGATTTCATCTGATCATGGAAACTTTGTATCTGTTAAAGTCTGGTTTTGAACTGAATATAGCATAGCATATACATCAATTCAAATCTGTAAGCCAATCTATTAATATTTATTCAATATTTTAACAAATTAAAATGTATCCAATCTTATGCTTTAGTCTTATTTTTCCATATACTTAAAAGGGATTCTTCCCTACTTTTAGGTAGCAAAGTACTCATTTAAGGATAATTGGACATCTAAAGAACTTTGGTAACCTGAACTATAGTACAGTAGTACTTATGAGAGGAAAATAGCTCATCTTGATTTCTTAATTGCTACAGTATGGTGTCAGTGAGATCAAACTCAGGCAAGACAGAATTCATGTTTACATGTGAAACCATACAACATTAAGTGGTTAATCTACTGATAAGTCTGGCAGTCTGTTCACATCACTGAGGCTTACCTAAGACCTACATCTACGCTGCACCATCGTGAGGTGTTCTTGCACCAGCCAGAAAAATTCTTTGGGGAGAAAAAAATCATCAAACCTGTGATACATCCATTGAAATCCTTAATCTTTGATAACCTTTAAAGCTTGGGAGTACTTAACAGCAGATAAACATGGAACATCTTCCTAGAATGCCAACTTTACATTAAAAATGTAACATCAAAAAACAAAAAAATGCACAATTATATTCATATTTAACAGATGAGATGTCCCTCAAGTTCCTGCAACCATTTGTATGATTTCATTGGACTCTGACAAGCTCTCCATTAGAAAATGGTTACTTCTGCCATAAAATGCAAATATAATTAAAGTATCTGTTTGAAACATCTGAAACAGGTACCACCTTTGACAGGTCACATAAACCTCATCCCTAGGTGACACTACCTAAGCCCAAAGGCAGGTGGGGTAGGTGTTATTTTAGCCTAACTATTGATAGTATTTACAGCTCTTATCAAATACAATACTGTCAACTTGTCATTACGTTTGTGTGAAATGATTCAAGTATACAGAAAATTAGAAGCACTTAACCAAACTGACTTCAAGTTACGTGGTAATAGCAAAGGCAATTCGAATAGTAACATGGCACAACTTTCCCTGTTAGCAGTTTTAAAATGCTCATTTAAACAAGGGATGAATTCACTTGCTTAGATATTTGAAATACAACTTTATTCTGATTCTAAACGAAAAGGAATGGGAATGACAGTAACAAACAAGATTCCACCTCTCAATATTGTCATGTGACTATAGCAGTCTTATATTTGAAACTCAAGGAGGAAACAACTGTGTTCCAAAACACCTAAATATGCAGGTCCAAAAGATGAAGGTATTTTTTTTTTAAACTGCCACATTCACTCCAAAGCCCATCCATCTCCTTCAGCATCCAAAGATTAAGCACATGTTCTGCTTAGCTATATAATAAAGTGGCAAACACGCTGCACCACTGACATCACAGGACAGTTGCCTATAAAACTAGACTTCTGACGCTGGGCCCCAGCTTCACTTTCTCACAGGTCATCATCTTCATCCGGGAGAGCAGTTGTCTGAGCAACCTAGACAAAGAGATGGAAATGTTACAATGCTCCAGATGAAAAGCACCAGGAATCTAAAAGCACTTATCACTGAGACATAAACACCATACCTCTAAATCGTGCTCGTACTGTGCTGCCAAGGCTGGGTCCATGACCACCTCTGGCGGGGCAAGAGCAGGCATGGCGACAAACTCCAAGTTAGGGTCTCCAATCAATTTTCTAGCAAGCCAGAGGAAGGGCTTTTCAAAGTTGTAGTTACTTTTGGCAGAAATGTCATAGTACTGTTTAAAAAAATGTAAGTTAATTTTAAAAACCCACACATCAGAAACATCAGTAAATCACTTTAATGGACTAACATCATAATTTTAACTACAGGATTATAATTCTATCAGCTTTAAAAAACATACCTGAAGATTCTTCTTTCGGTGGAAGACAATTGACTTTGCGTTAACCTTTCTGTGCTTAATATCCACTTTGTTGCCACACAACACAATTGGGATGTTTTCACACACTCGTACCAGATCTCTATGCCAGTTAGGCACATTCTTGTAAGTAACTCTTGATGTTACGTCAAACATTATAATGGCACACTGAGCTGAAAGAAACATTTACAGTGATCAGTACATGCCTACAAATTTACTACATCAAGAAAAATGCTTACCATATTTAATCTTTCCATCTGCAGTACTTCATAAACTGTCTCAACCTCAGAATGTATCTAAAGTCAATCAATGAATGATAAACCATCATTTCAGAATTCACCTCCCATATTCTGAGTATCTAGAAATCTATCCTTTGAAAAATAGTCAGATAAAGTTGGTAAGCATAATATATTATGGATTTTTAACTAACGAATTTGGGGATGGGCGAGGGGAGAAGACCCTTGCATTTCTACGTTCTCAAGTAAAACCAAAAGACATGGAAAGATTCCCAACAATTTTCATCAAATGAGCAAGAGTGTTAGATGAGTATTTTCTGTACAACTTTTTTGCTCGGTATAACAAGCATTTGTTTCCTTTGCCTTTTTAAATCTAAAATCCAGCATTAAAAAAAAGAAAAAAAACCTGCAAAACCTAGTACAATTGAGAAATCAGCTGGTCTTATAACAGCATTTTACAAGATACAAAGCCTAGCTCCTCTGGCCCAGTATCAAATGGGTCATTGTTGTCTTAGTCCGTAAGTGATGATGTCTGACTCTTTTGCAACCCCATGGACTAGCCCACCAGGATCCTCTGTCCATGGGAACTCCCAGGCAAGAAAACTGGACTGGTTTGCCATTACCTTCCTGACTCAGGGATCGAACTTGTGTCTCCTGCATTGGCAGGAGAGTTCTTTACCACTAAGCCACCAAGGAAGCCCATCAAATGGCTCACTATCTTTTTAATGGAGTGCACAAGAAATTATTGACAATCACCAAAACATATGCCCAAACATAAACTCTCAAATACTGAAGCTGTAGCAACAACTGTCTGTTGCTTATGGTCTTCAAGCTAAGAGCTTCAACTTAAACTATACAGTGTATTTCAAAACAGTGCCTATCATGACACAAGCATGCTATCAATCAAATGGCACAAGACAACCTTCACAAAATTTTCTTCCTGTCAAATGGTCAACTCCCTGGAGTCAGTACATGTTTTGAATTGAACTGAATCACACAATTTCCAAATCAGTCAGTATTACCAACGTCTTTACTTGAGTATATCTATTCCTAAGTAACCTTGGAAACTAAGGTACAAATCCTCTCAAAAACTTGTTACAAATCAGATACCTACCTTGTATATAATAACCATCTCTCAGTCCACCAAATTTCTCCTGACCAGCTGTATCCCATACATTGAACTTAATAGGTCCTCTGTTGGTATGGAACACAAGAGGATGGACCTCAACACCCAAGGTAGCTGGAACATAGGAAATGCAAGTTAGTCAAAGAACTCAAACATTTTACACACATGCCCACAAATGGTTCCCCTCACATACCTACATACTTCTTCTCAAATTCACCAGTCAGATGACGCTTCACGAATGTAGTTTTTCCAGTACCACCATCACCAACCAAAACAAGCTGTCGGAAACCAAATTTTTGAAATAAGCCCCAAAACATGAAACACTTTAGGACCCCAGGATTATGACACTGTTAAGATTTTCTGGACAATTTAACTTACACAACAGAAGTTTATGTACTACCTAAGTACATTTACAACAAAGAATCTTAATCAAGCGGCCCTGTCCCATCTAACGAACGACTCGAATCAGCGAAACTTTCTGAGCCCTGCTTCCCTGTCCGCAGGGTGGGGCCAGCACCCCACCTCGTTATCGGGGGACCGAAGGCACTGCCGCAGCACGAGCACGTTGGCTGACGAAGCAGGCCGTCCGCACGCACTTGCGGTCATAAAGGAGATACTGCAAGTAAGACCGTCTGGACTAGAGTGCCCCCCAAAGCTGCCTCTCCTTCAGAGCCCATCGTGTTCACTGCAGCACAGCCCCGACTCACGAACATTACCTACTTTGAACTGAACTTGGGGTTCTCCTTGGGCAGCCATCGCGATGTTACTGCGAGGAAAGGAGAAAGAAATAAGGCTCGCTGCACGGCGGCGCGGGCCGGGAGCCGCATGGCCAGACCCGCCCCACGTGCCCAGGCCCACAAAGGCCTCCACCGAGGAGCCCGGCCGCCCGCACCCCACCTCCTACCCCCAGTACACACACGAGGGTGGGCGGGGGCCGAGAGTGCGATGGCGATGGTGGCATCGCTCTCCGGCCGGACTCTGCGGCCGCCTGATCGTGGCGCGCACCCGCTCGAAGCGGAGACCGGGCGGAGCGGAGGCCCGCTCAGCGTGGAGGCCGACGCACGGAAACCGCCTGGTCACCGCCAGCAGCCAGGCCGCGCCGTCCTGTCCGCCCCACGGCCCTCCCCACGGCCTCCCTTCGGTGCTCCGCCCGGCCGCATCTCCCCTCCTCCCAAGCGGCCGGTACGCCGGCCACCCCTCCGCACCGACAGTCCGCTCGACCCACCGCAGCTCGCGTCCCGGCGCCCTCACGGCCCCCGCGGCAGGGGAGATAGCAGAACTCTACGCCCAAAGGACTCGCTAAGGCACTTCCTCGTGGCCGCCTCCCGCCGCTGCCTGAACCCTCCAACACCCTCCCCCGCCCCAGCCCCATGGCCCCCGCCCCGGATCCCGCTACCTTCCAGAAGCGTCTCCGCGCCCGTCTGACTGAGGGCTGGAAAGATGGCGGAAGCGCAATTCAAATGCCCGGAGACGCAGCCGACGCCGGCGCGCGCCGAGGGAGGGCGGGGCAACGGCGCCGCGCCACTCCCACGTGGCCCGACGCGCGCGCGCACGCAGGCCGCCCACGCTTCGGCGGCCTCACCCGTCGTCCTGGCGCGTAAGGGAGAGGCTCTCGGCGTACCGGGCGAGGGAGGCAACGCGGTCGCGCGCACGCATGCCGGCCCACGAGGCCATGTGCGCCAGCCCAGGGGCGGGTTCGCGCGCGCGCATGCGCGGACGGCGACGCGGCGCGCCCTGCTGCCACCGCGGGAACAGAACTGGGAGGAGAGGCCGAGGCCCCCTTGGGCGGGAAACTCGCGGGGTGGCCCACACAAAGGCCCTGCCCCCGCGTACAAACACGGCACGCAGGCCCGGGGCGGGCGCCATGTTGGGGTGCGGGTCGCCCCATCCCCCTTCCCCTCCCGCTCTATCCCGGCGCCCCTGTGTCAGGCTGGAACTTAGCAGAAGTAGAAAGCCAGTCACCTTTTCTTTAGGACATCTAAGTGGTCAGCAGCTTTTGTGGCCTCATTGTGCAAAAAGGATGATGAAATTTAGTATGTCCAGTCTTTCAGCTCTTTTCATCTTAGTGATAAACAGGGATGCAATCAATGACTAGGTTCCAGACGCTTAAAGGGATAAGGCTATCAAGGGTCCAGACAACTGACCACGCATAAAACTTAACAATTTGCTGGGGCCACCTCTCATCTTCGTCAGAGATAGGAAGTGAGACTACCTCAAGTTCAACAAGTATGGGTTTATTGACATTCCTTTGCATTCAGCAAGATGGCTGAATGCAGCCCTCCAATCTCAGCGTAAATAGAACACCAGCTTTTGGCATTTGTCTGGACAGCCACAGATTCTTTTCTTTTTTTTAAGGGATGTGAGGCACAACCTGATGACTACAGTTATTGCTAGAGTTTACTTATTTATTTCATGCTGCAGCCTCCAAAATAAATAACTCTTAGTTCCCACCCAGGGATTGAACCCCTACCCCCTGCATTTGAAGAGCAGAAGCTTAACCACTGGACCAGCAGGGAAGTCCCAGCCACAGATACGTTTTTTTAAGGTATAAAAATTTTTAATTCATTTATTTTTTAATTGAAGGATAATTGCTTTACAATATTGTGTTGGTTTTTGCCATAATCATCATGAACCAACCATAGATATACATATATTCTGTCCCCCTTCAATCTCCCTCCCACCTCCCATCCCATCCCACCCCACCTTCTAGATTGTCACGGAGCCAGGGTGTGAGTTCCCTGAGTCATACTGCAAATTCCCACTGGTTATCTTTACATATGGCTGTGTATATGTTTCCATGCTACTCTCCATTCGTCCCTGGCTCTCTTCTTCCAACTCCCCCATCCCGTATGAATTAGTCTGTTCTCTATGCCATCTGCAGATTCTTTTATTATTATTATTATTAATTTATTTTTTATTGACGGATAATTGTTTTACAGATTTTTGTTGTTCACTATCAAACCTCAACATGAATCAGCCTGGATTCTTCAACTACCATGTTGGTTCCCCACCTACTCCCCACCTCCACTCCTCCCCAACCAAGCATCCATTGACAGTAAAAGCAGGCCCCATCAGGATAGTTAAGTTCCCCAGAAAAGATTCCCCCATGGGGACTCTTCCGAGAGCAAAGAGAACTCAAATGACCAAGGAGATAGCCACGTAGTACTAAGCACGTTTGCTAGCAGGTCTGCTGGGAATCTAAGTGACGCAAATTGGGCACAACACATCTGAGAACCTGCCTGCTGGGAACTCAAATCCAAGTGTCCCCAAGGACCCCCAGGAAAACACCAAGCAGATCTTGATGCTGCTGGTGGGCCTGTAGTTGGTTTGGCCACTTGGGAGGATACAAGCTGGTAAAACACACATAAATGTCCATGGCTTTATTTCCATTTTTAGGGAGATGTCCTAGACTTCAGTTCACACATATGCCCAAAGAAACAAGTTATCAGGAGGCTCACTATAACATCTTTTATAATTGTTGTTGTCCAGTTGCTCAGTAGTGGCTGATTCTTTGAGACCCCATGCACTGCAGCACACTAAGCTTCCCTGTCCTTCACCGTGTCCCAGAGCTTGCTCAAACTCATGTCCAATGAGTTGGTGATGCCATCCAACGATCTCATCCTCTGTCGTCCTCTTCTCTTCCTGCCTTCGCTCTTTCCCAGCATCAGTGTCTTTTCCAACTAGTCGGCTCTTTGCATCAGGTGGCCGCAGTATTGGAGCTTCAGCTTTAGCATCAGTCCCTCCAATGAATATCCAGGATTGATTTCCTTTAGGATTGACAGATTTGATCTCCTTGCAGTCTAAGGGACTGTCAAAGAGTCTTTCTCTCTTATAATAACAAAAGATGAAACTTAAGTACATGTCCATCGATAGGAAAATTTATAAATAAAATATATCTGTACTATGGATTTACTGTACAGAAAGTCATTGAATCAACAGGGTTAGGTAGATCTCAAAAAGCTAATGCTAAGAAAAGCAAGTTGAAGGAAGATGTGATGATAGCTTTATAAAGTCTTTATTTAATTTTATAGAGGCTATACATATATAACATTGTTTAGGTAAGTTTTTTGCAAACACAAAAAACCATTAGCTCTTGGACATATGTACATTAGTTGTGTTTTTTTTTAATTGACTGCAAGAATATAGACTGAGTTCTGATGGCTATTGCTTCATAGTGGTAAAAAGAAATATGATGGAATTTGGCCAAAGAGGTCAAAGAAGATTTTAACTTTAGTTACAGTGTTCTATTTTTTCTTTCTAAAAAATGATCGAAACAAGTATAAAAGCCTATTAACCATTATATAATTCTGGATGGTGAGAACATCATGTTTACGCCTTTTGTTATAAAAAAAAATTTTTCTTCTGACAAAAAAGCTAAAGGGAAGTTTGCCAAACCAGGAGAATTAGCTCTTCTTGAACTCGCTACCTAGACAGAGTTCCCAGGTGATTTGTTTGTTTGCATTTTACAGAGGTGCTTTCTTGTCTTGGTCACCCAGTGTGGATTGCAAGCCCATGGTTAACCTCCAGTTAATTGTTGTCAATACAAAATTGCTGTCAAATACAAAAAAAAGTTACAAAAACCATACAAGAAATTTCAGCATCTATTACCTCTGGTTTCCCCAGATGTTAATATTGTTTAGTTGATCATTTGTCTCTATCATCCTAACTTTCTATCAGTGTGTATGTGTGTGTGTGTGTGTGTGTGTGTGTATATATACATATATATATCATACATACATGATTTTTCTATAGATTATATGTATATATATATATATATATATATATGATTTTTTTCAACTGCAATGTTTGAGAGTAAATAACACATAGAACACCCCTCTATGTCTATTGTTTAGAACCTCAAGATGGAACTTCCCTGGTGGTCCAGGATACAACTCTGCACTCCTAATACAGGGGGCCCAGGTTCAATTCCTGGTCACAAAACTATAGGTTCTGCATGCTGCAGTTAAGACCCAATGCAGCCAAATAAATATGTAAATAAAAATAAATATAAGCAAATGGATAAATCTGCCTGCTTTCTCCTCAGAAGGCAGGCTGTAGTTTAAAAAACAAAACTTCAGGACATTCTGTTCTATAACCACTGCACACTTAGCAAAATTAGTAAATTCAGATTGTTACAATTCTATTATCTAATGTACAGGACTTAATTGGCACTTGTCTCCCTCCTGCCCTTATCTAGTACAGTACCCTTCAGGATCACACATTATGTTGACCTGTCCAGTCTCTCTTCTTAACTGAAATATAATTAATTTACAATATTGTGTTAATTTCTGCTGTACAACAAAGTGATTCCATATATATATACATTTTAAAATATTCTTTTCTATTGTGATTTATAGGATATTGACATAGTTCTCTGTGCTTACAGTTGAACCTTGTTTTGCAGGGGTGTGTGTGTTTTGTTTTTGTTTTGGCCATGCCACACGGCTCGGCTTGCAGGATCTTAGTTTCCTAATCAGGGATTGACGCTGAGTCTTCAGCAGTGAAAGCCCAGAGTCCTAATCACTAGACTGCCAGGAAATTCCCCAGATGGACCTTGTTGTTGATCCCTTCCAACCTCCCGCTCCATCCATCCCCCAGCCCGCTTCCCCTCGGCTGCCACCAGCCTATTCTCTATGTGCAGGACTCTTTCTGTTTCGTGGATAGGTTCATTTGTGTCCTATTTTAGGTTCCACTTGTAAGTGATTTCACGTGGTATTTGTCTCTCTTTCTGTCTAGTCTCTTTTAATCTAGGGCAGTACCTTCCTCTTTGTCTCTTGCTGGGTATTTAATAGTCCAGTTACTTTGTAGACTGTCCCTCCATTTGGCTGTGTCTCATATTCCCTCAGGACTAAGATTTAGGGTATGCAGTTTGGGTCAGGACACCCTAGCAGTGATGCTGTGTCCTTCCCAGTGCATCCTATCAAGAGGTACAGAACAATCTTCTGAAAACATCAGACTATCCTTCTCCCTTCTTAATCTCTGTAACCCTTTCTTATCTTATACCGAGATACATGAAGTACATGGCCACACGCTATATGACCTAAGTTGTGCCTACCCCTCTAGCCTATCTCAAGCCTCTCTCATTGTAATCCCATGATAGCCACACAAACCTTTCTGAACCTTACCTTGGCCAAGTTCATTCCTGCCCCAGGGCCTTTGCACTTACTCATCCTCTGCCTAAAATGCTCTGTCTCCACATCTTTGCCTGACTGGTTCATTCTTACTCTTCAGGTCACAGCTCAAATGTCACCTCCAAGAGGCCTACTCTGATCACCCTTTCAAATGAGGTCCCACCACACCAGCCATTTCCCATCTCAGTCACTGTTCTATTTTCCCCAGAACACTTACCACGACTGAAAATACCTTGCTTAATTATTCACATGCTTGCTTTCTAAAAATCTTTCTTTCCCTCACTAGAATAAGTGAAGTTCCTCATTTGTCACCATATTCAAGGTATGTTACACTGTGACTGGCACTGAATGGGAACATAGTATTTGTTGAATTATTGAGTGAATTGCTCAGAATTCTAGCTGAATACAGAAAGAGTCACCAGAAACAGCAGCGTTATAATGTAATAAAAATAATAGTACCTTAAATGTAAAACTTCAGTTGCTCAGTCGTGTCCGACTCTTTGCAACCCCATGAATCACAGCACGCCCGGCCTCCTTGTCCATCACCAACTTCCTGAGTTCACCCAAACTCATGGTCATCGAGTTGGTGATGCCATCCAGCCATCTCATCCTCTGTCATCCCCTTCTCCCGCCCCCAATTCCTTCCAGCATCAGAGTCTTTTCTAATAAGTCAACTGTTCGAATGAGGTGGCCAAAGTACTGGAGTTTCAGCTTTAGCATCAGTCCCTCCAAAGAACACCCAGGACTGATCTCTTTTAGAATGGACTGGTTGAATCTCCTTGCAGTCCAAGGGACTTTCAAGAGTCTTCTCCAACACCACACTTCAAAAGCATCATCTTTGGTGCTCAGCTTTCTTCACAGTCCAACTCTCACATCCATATATGATCACAGGAAAAACCATAGCCTTGACTAGACGGACCTTTGTTGGCAAAGTAATGTTTCTGCTTTTGAATATGCTATCTAAGTTGGTCATAACTTTTCTTCCAAGGAGTGAGCATCTTTTAATTTAATGGCTGCAGTCACCATCTGCAGTGATTTTGGAGCTCCCAAAAATAAAGTCAGCCACTGTTTCCACTGTTTCCCCATCTATTTGCCATGAAATGATGGGACCAGATGCCATGATCTTCGTTTTCTGAATGTTGAGCTTTAAGCCAACTTTTTCACTCTCCACTTTCACTTTCATCAAGAGGCTTTTTAGTTCTTCACTTTCTTGCATAAGGGTGGTCTCATCTGCATATCTGAGTTTATTGATATTTTTCTTGGCAATCTTGATTCCAACTTGTGTTTCTTCCAGCCCAGCATTTCTCATGATGTACTCTGCATAGAAGTTAAATAAGCAGGGTGACAATATACAGCCTTGACGTACTCCTTTTCCTATTTGGAACCAGTCTGTTGTTCCATGTCCAGTTCTAACTGTTGCTTCCTGATCTGCATATAGGTTTCTCAAGAGGCAGGTCAGGTGGTCTGGTATTCCCATCTCTTTCAGAATTTTCCACAGTTTATTGGGATCCACACAGTCAAAGGCTTTGGCATAGTCAATAAAGCAGAAATAGATGTTTTTATGGAACTCTCTTCCATTTTCCATGAGCCAGCAGATGTTGGCAATTTGATCTGTGGTTCTTCTGCCTTTTCTAAAACCAGCTGGAACATCTGAAAGTTCACGGTTCATGTATTGCTGAAGCCTGGCTTGGAGATTCAATCCCTGGTCAGAGAACTGAAATCCCAAAATCTGAGTGGTTAAAAAAAAAAAAGTGATGATTTTAAAATAAGTCCACAATCCTTTGATACTCCTTTCAAAAGTTTAAACTAATTCTCCTTTCCTGGAGTTTGGGCTGGGCTTAGTGACTCACTTCTAGCTGAACTTAGTGACTCAGTTCTAACCAATGCAGGGTGTCACAATGGACAGTGTAACCTGACTTAAGTCACTGAGGCTCTGTGGCTTCCACTTTGCTTTCTAGGGACACTCACTCTGAAGGAAGACAGTCACCACATCTGGAGACACCTACGACCCTATGAGGGCTTCCCATAGGTGGCTTTCTCTGGTGCCTCAGTGGTCAAGAATCCACCTGCCAGTGCAGGAGGCACAGGATAGGTGGGTTTGATCCTTGGGTCAAGAAGATCCCCTAGAGAAGGAAAGGCAACCCACTCCAGTATTCCTGTTTGGGAAATTCCATGGACAGCAGAGCCTGGCGGGCTATAGTCCATGGGGATCACAAAGAGTCAGACATGACTTCATGACTAAACAGTAGCACTATGGACAGATACATGTGACAAGGAATTGAGCATCTCTGCAAAGAGCTGGTCAGAACTTGCTGGCCTGTAGGGGAGCCATCAGGAGAGTGGATCTTTCAGCCTCAGTCATGCCTATGTCTTACCTGCAATTTCTTGAGCCCTAGATCAGAACTCCCCAGTGAAACCACTCCTGAATTCCTAGAAACTGTGTGAGATAGTACTGTTTATTGTTGCTTCAAGCTATTAACTTCTAGGGTAATTTACTCTGCCATGGTAGATAACTAATACAAACTGTGAGGACTGTTCATGTATAAATCCAGATAGCTTGTTTCTTTTGAACATCAAGATAGGAAAGCATTGGGCCTGACTTCTTGTGTGGCTGTACCAATTGGAGGTAAATACCACTGCTCTCCATGGATGCAGTGGCCATTGACATTTGTCTCGGATCCTGCCATTCCCCATCATGTCTCAGACTTGAGGCCTGGAGTCACTTGTCTTCTGACACCAAGCCGGCACTACTCCCTAAATGATCTGCTTGTACCTTGACATGTTTGAATTTACACCCTCTCATTTATCACTTTTTTTTTTTTTTTTGGCCACACTGAGGCATGCAGAATCCTAGTTCCCTGACCAGGGATGGAACCTGCAACCCCTGCAGTGGAAGCGCAGAAGCTTAACCACTGGACAACCAGGGAAGTTCCCACAACCTCTCATTCAGTGAGTCTAAGACAGTGATAAGCAAATACCCAGATTCATTCATTCATTCATTCAGCTGATATTTATTGAGCACCACGAGGGATCAGGCACTCCCTGAGGACTGGAGCAGTGAACAGTACAGACCCAAAGGATCCGGGGTTCATGGAGTTTTCATGTTAGAAGGTGGAAACAGGACATGTGAGAAACTATATGTCAAGTAGTGAGACATGGGACGTAATCATTGCTAAAGTGAGATATAATATCTATCTATTAATGTCTGTCCATCCATCCATCTGTTTCTCTCTATATATGTATACTATTACATATATATTTTTTAAGGAAACAAACAATGTTGCTTATTCATTTATTTTTGGCTGTGCTGAGTCTTTGATGCTGTGCCAGCTGTTCTCTGGTTGTAGCAAGCTGTGGCTGCTCTTCGTTGCAGGGCACGGGCTTCTCATTGCAGTGGCTTCCGTCGCTGCAGAGCATGGGCTCTACAACATAAGGGCTTCAGGAGTTCCAGTGCACAGGCTCAGTTGCTCCTTGGCACGTGGGATCTTCTTGGATCAGGGACAGAACCTGTGTTTCCTGCATCGACAGGCAGATTCTTTACCACTGAGCTACCAGGATTGCCCAACAGATAGACCGAGATACTTAGATCTCTCAGTATGTATATTTAGATCTCTGCTGCTAAGTCCCTTCAGTCGTGTCCGACTCTGTGCGACCCCATAGACGGTGGCCCACCAGACTCCCCCGTCCCTGGGATTCTCCAGGCAAGAACACTGGAGTGGGTTGCCATTTCCTTCTCCAACGCATGAAAGTGAAAAGTGAAAGTGAAGTCTCTCAGTCGTGTCCGACTCTCAGCCTACCAGGCCTTCTGTCCATGGGATTTTCCAGGCAAGAGTACTGGAGTGGGGTGCCACTGCCTTCTCCAATTTAGATCTCAAGGTATTTTTATTTACCTCTAGATACAGGTGAGCAGGTAAAGAAGATATGGATGCCAGAGGAAGGGGGTAGCAGTGAGGCAGGGTGACTGACAGGCCTCCGCTAAGACGGTGACGTTTGAGAGGAAGCCGAAGAAGGGAAGGGAAGAACCGCAGAGATGTTTGTGGGAAGGGAATTCCTAGGGAGGGCGTTGAAGGCAGAGGCCCTGAGGTAGAGGCCCACTTAGTGCTGTCAGGGCAGCCAGCAGACAAGAGGCTGGAGGAGACCAGCTCAGAGAGAACGGGAGGGGGCTCACCCTTGATATTTCTGTGTAAATTCAGAGTCTCCACAGGAGTGCAAAGGGGCCTCTTGTGCCAGGAATAACGGTGGTTTCTTTCTAGCAAGGAGAACTTTAAAAGCTGCGTTTTGGCAGTCCACAGTAGGACAGAGCCCTGTCTGTGAAAGAGGCTTTTATTTTGTGTCCCATGTCACTTTAGGAGGGTGTAGTCTGAGGAAGGAGGATAGAAAGTGCTGAAAGAAAACAGAAGTATATAGAAGGACATAACAGAGCTTCTCAGGAGCTGAGACAGGCCTGGGACATGTTAGGCCTATCTGTCTATCCATTTTATCTATCTGATCTATCTGTCCATCTATTTTATCTATCTATCCATCCATTCACATCCACCTATTTCTCTCTCTCTAGATCTCTAAGTATATATATCTAGCTCTAGATATAGGTAGATGTCTAGTATCTATTATATACAGTTGGCCATGAACAACACGGATTTGAGCTGCATAGATACGTTTATACACAATTTTTTTCCAATAGTAAAAGCTGCAACCATGTGTTATTACTTATATATGGAATCTAAAATATGACCCACATGAATTTATCTATGAAACAGAAACAGACTTAGACATAGGGAACAGACTTGGGGTTGCCAAGGGGGAGGGGGTGGGGGGGATAGCTTGGGAGTTTGGGAATTAGCAGATGCAAACTATTATATATAAAATAGATAAACAACAGGGTCCTACTCTATAACCCTGGGAACACATTCAATATCCTGTGATACACCAGAATGGAAGGGAATATGAGAAGGTGTATGTGTATATGTATAACTGGATCACTTTGTTGTATAGTAAACATTAACATTGTAAATCAACTATGCAGCAATAAAATTTTAAAGAACTGCAGTGCTGCATGAATCCACAGATACAGAGGAACCATGGAAATGGAGGATTATGTAAGTTACACTTAGGATTTTCTACTTTGTAGAGAGTGGGTGACTCGAATCTCCACTTTGTTCAAGGGTCAGTTGTGTGTGTGTATACACACACACACACACACACACACACATATACAGTATTGTATCTATACAGTATATCTATGCATGCATGCATGCTAAGCTGCTTTAGTCGTGTCGCCTCTTTGTGATCCTATGGACCGTAGCTGCCAGGCTCCTCTGTCCATGGGATTCCCCAAGCAGGAATACTGGAGTGGGGTACCATACCCTCCTGCAGGGTATCTTCCTGACCCAGGGATCAAACCTGCATTTCTTATATCTCCTGCATTAGCAGGCAAGTTCTTTACCACTAGTGCCACCTGGGAAGCCCCATCTATATCTATACATTTACACATGTGGATATATAGGTATATAATTTTTAAAATGCATATGAAAAATTCCAGCATATATGCTTTCCAGCATATATTTAACAGTATGTATATTTAAAATTTCAGTACTTTTTTTTGGTTTTAAAAATTGTAGTACTTTTTAAAAGTTGTATTTATTTAGTTATTTTTGGCTGCTCTGAGTCTTTGTTGCTGCATGCAGGATTCCTCTAGTTGCACAGAGCGGGGGCTACTCTTCATTGAGGGGGTCAAGTTTTCCCACTGTGATAGCTTGTTTTGGAGTGTGAGCTCAGCAGTTGTGGCTCACGGGCTTGGCTGCCCCACAGCATGTGGGATCTTTCTGGGTCAGCGATCGAACCTATGTCCCCTGCACATTGGCAGGTGGATTCTTAACCTCTGGACCGCCAGGGAAGCCTGTGGTACATTTGAGTACTTACTTTGAACAAACTAAGTCTCATAAGACAGAATAATCACTAATGCAGCATTCTTGTGCTATTTATAAGATAATTACAGAGTGTATTGATTTCCTAGGGCTGCTATAACAAAATATCAACTGGGTGCCTAAAATGAACAGAAATGTAGTCTCTCACGGTTCTGGAAGCCTGCAATCAAGGTGCTGACAGGACTGTGCTCTCTGGAGCTTCCAGGGGAGACTCCATTCCAGGCTCTTGTCTTGGCTACTGGTTTTGCTGGGATTGGGGTCCCTCCATTTGCAGATGCAGCCCTGGCACCATGTGGCATCATCCCTGTGTCCCTGCCTCCCTGTGTGTCTGTGTCCTCGTCTCCTCCTCTGATAAGGACTCACCCTAGGTCTCCTCTTGAATACATCTGCAAAATGTCTTGAATACATCTGCAAAAACCCTGTTTCCAAATAAGGTCATATTCGCAGGTACAGGGGTTAGGCATATCTTTCTTGGAATGGGGCACAATTCAATCCTTAACATAGAGTTTATAAAACATTGTGAATGTGTAGTGTGCTTTGGGGAATGGATCAGTGCAGGGGTTAATAGCTAGCTACCTGTAAGCTTAGGTTTATTTTTTTTTAATAGACTGTAATTTTATTTCTCATATCTTTTTTTATTATTAAAAACGTAAACCTTATTTTCCTTAAGCAAACATGAACTGTCTCGTATATTAGCATTTTATAGATTGGCGAACATAAATATGTTTTAATTTTTTAAAAACATTTTTTTATACAGAACATCTCAGGTGGCACCAAACATATTTATAAATAGTCCAAAATCTCTTTAGTTTCTCTGTAAGAGGAAGTTAGTGTTCAGTAATTAATGTTTCAAAATCTTATTTTGTTTGGAAATGACCTAGCTATTTAATAAACTTTTATCATCATTTAGTTTAGTACAACCCTAGAAATTTAAGTTACCCCAATCTTCAGAGATTATTTTGGATAGACATTTCTAAAGTATAACTATTTTTGATAGAGTTTATCTAAAAGTTTTCATCTCATTTATATATGTTTATATATATAAACAGTTGCTTTCTTTGTTGACAAATTTAGTTTACCTTAAACCTAGGCACAATAAAAGTATTACACAATGTTGATGACTTAAGACATATCTTAAGTAGATTAGCAAACAAGCATTAATGTTAGATATTTAATATTGAATATTTTTCAGTTCACATGAACCTGAATTTAAATAGAGTTCATTTATAAATTAACCTCATATTATCCAAAAACAAAGACACACACTGAGACACAGATAAATTTAGACAGAGAGAGATCTCATAGTTTTTCCCTTGAAATTTAAAATGTCACTTTGCCCCTTCTTTTTTTTTCTTGGTTTGAGTTCTACCAATTTGTTCATGGCTGGAGTCCCAGATAGAGTAGGCTGTGTGTCCCAAGGACATGATAAGAGTTAACTTCAGGTTTTTTCCCAGGCCTGTTTTTTGTTTCTCAAGCAGAATTGGAGCTCCAAAGAAGTATTTTAACAGCCAACTTTTTCCTAATTGCACGTGCAAGAACAGGTTTTGTAATTTAAAAAAAGATTTTATTTTAACCATTTTCTCCGGAGTCTAAAGGATATCATGGGCATTCAGTGTCAAAATGTCATCTCTCTTTTTTGTAGTCATAGTTTCATAGTTAAAAATTAAACTAGAGAATGTTCAAATTGGCTCTGATGACAGGGGTAGCCTGGCTGATAAGATGTTGTCCCATAGGGGTTGTCTCTCTAGGGAGGTGAGGTCTTCTTTTAAAATAAAGAAAGCCTGTCCTTTAACCTCTATTTTCTCCCAGGCTCTTGTGTAGTGTCACCTCACCTGTTCTGTAGCCTGATCTTCCATAAGGACTTGATCTTGAGTTCTCCCCCAATCTTCACTGCCTATCAATTGATCTAAAGAAATGGAGATCTGCCTGGCTTGGTCATGAGCCACCACAATCAAATGGGAACCCTCAGGTAGTCCCTGCTCTATTCCCAAGGTAAAAGGAGAATTTACTCCACAATTCAAACAGCTTGCTTAAGTCCCTTTAGTGTCTTGAAGGGGATCTATTTGTGTACAGCCTCATACACCCCATTAGGATTATTAGGATCTTCCCAGGAGCTATCCGTTCATGTATTGTCACTGGAAATGCCACAGTCATAGCCTCCAAGTCACCCTCCTGTCGAGTCTGACAAATACCTTTCTGGAGGGGTGACAGAACTGCTGTCTGTCTTAAGCAAGAAGAAGCCTGAGCCGCTCCAGCGGTTCAGACAGGAGAGGGAGGAAAAGGAGGCAGAGGAAATTGTCTTCCCTAAGCAAAGGCACAGAAGGAACTGCAACTTTTAGAGCCTCCTGTGTTTTTTTTCTACCCCCTCTGCCTCTGCATATTCAAGTCCTCCCTTTGATGGGGTTTCAGGTTCATCCTCATTCCCTTTGAGCTTTCTGGGGTCTGAAGAGGTTCTAAAATGGATTTTATCAGTGCCCAAGTTGACCAGATAGATACTGGCAAGGGCGCTCCCTTGCAAAGAAGTTTCTCTGATTCACTATCTACCGTCTCCCGTGTTCCTAAATCTAAGTACCAAGAGAAGGGAACCACGAGCAGTGTTTCTCAGTGTTTTGTAAAAGCTCCAATAGCCGGCCCTCATTTATTTTTGTTCCCCTCACTTTTAGAACCTGCCTTAAGAGGCATATATACGGCCAGTATTGTTCCACGCTATCTGAATTTCCCATGCTTAACCCCAGTTTCAGTGCCTGACAGAGTATTACTTACTGCAGAGGGGGATTTTTAGAAGCCTTACCTGACTCTTCTTCAGAACCATGTGCTGATATTACAGCTTCAGTTTCCTTTGATAATTTAGCTTCAGTTTTGCTTGATATTTCAACTTCAGTTTAGCTCTTGGCGATCCTTCACTTTTGAGCCCCACGTTGGGCGCCACTTGCTGTGCCAGCAGAGCAGGTAGAGATTGAAAGTGGTTGATGCACAGTTTGGGGAAAAGAAACTAGAGACAGAATTAAAGTTTTAAAGATGGGACCGGGAGACTCAAGACTTCTTGGCTCAAAAGCCCTGTTCCTCGGAGCTGCATCACTTTTATTTAGTGTCTTCTTGGCAAGCAGAAAGTATCTGTTGTGTTACGATGACATCAGCCTTCTGGGCCCCCAGTCACATCTCCCATTGTATTGATTACTTTAAACTATTTTTGTTATTTTCTTGTACAAGGGGTATCACCTAGCTGAAGGTCATAGACCTGCATATGCCTTGGAAAAACACCTTGGTGTGTGCACAAGCAGCATTCTGAATTTGCGCTGACTTGGCATTCCAAGGTCCACACTATGTTTTTCCTTAGCTTAGCAGGGCATGAAGACTGACTGATCAACCTGATATACTTTTATTTGGGTTATGCTGTATTTCTATATTTTGCTTTTATTCTTTTCCCATGGTGATTTTCTTGTGACTTAGCCAGAGCAACAGGGGGCTATTAACCCCCTGCAAATTAGCTTGGGGGACAAGCTCAGGGGTGTGTGATGAGTGTTTTCTTCTACTGATGCTGACAGCATATGTCAAGACTGCCTGATGTATCCTCCTCACCTGGATGGAAGCTGGGGAAGAAGAGGACTCTGTGTCTTTCTACATCACTCTCTGTCTTACACAATAGTCACGACACTGGTGAATCTCAGATTGTTCAAATCTTCCACTCCTAATAGTCATTTGTTTTTAAGCTTTTTCCCCACTGAAACAATGCGGCAGTTAATATCCTTAAACATATCTCTTTACATCCTGGGGCTCTGTTGTTATGGAATGTTTTTATTTTATTAAAAATCAGTTATTTTTGGTTGTGCTGGGTCTGCATTGCTATGTGGGCTTTTCTCTAGTTGTGGCGAGCGGGGGCTACTCTCTAGTTGCTCTAATTCTCATTGCAGTGGTTCATTTGGTTGTGGAGTGCAGGCTGTAGCGGTGCGGTTCCAGTAGCTGTGGTTCCCAGGCTCTGTGGTGTGGGCTCAGTAATAGTGGCCTGTGGGCCTAGCTGTCCTGTGGCATGTGGGATCTGGGAGTGGAACCTGCATCCCCCGCATTGACAGGCAGATTCTTTACCATTGAGCTACCAGGCAAGCCCTGTTTTATCTTATGTATTTTGGTTGTCTTTGCAGCTTGCAGGATCTTCGTTCCCCAACCAGGGATTGAAGTCAGGCGCTCAGGAGTGAAAGTGTGGAGTCCTAACTGTCGGACCACCTGTTATGGAGCTGGAGAGTCCTCAAGAGGAACTGCTAGGTCAAAGGAATGTGTATTTTCTGTTTTCCCTAGAAGTTGGCAAAATAGTGTTGAACTGTAGTTTTCATTTGTTTTTCGTGATTATTAGTGAGATGTGTATCTTTTTCATCCTCATGTGCCATTTTAGCCTCATAGTTCAAAATGTGTCTCCTCAGGAGTAATCTGATGATAGCATTACCAGTTTTTTTTTTTTTTTCTCGTGGATAATATCAATCTGAAATGTTCTGAGTCATGATTCATGACGTATTTCATCCTACTTCCTTTCCATTCACATAAGCGAATATATTAAATAACTCTTTGAAGTATAAGCCAAGAGTATGCATAGTAGGCAGAATAATGGCCCCAGAGATGTCCATGTGCTAGTCCCAGGAACCTACTGTGATTATGTTATCTTCCACCACAGACGAAACTTTGCAGGTATGATTGATGATAGGGACCTTGAGATGGAGAGACCATCCAGATGGGCCTCCTCTGATCACAGGAGTCCAACAAAGTGGAGAACTGGCTGAGGTCCGAGTAGAACCTGTGATAGCAGAAGACAGGTCAGAGCGATGTGGCGCTGCTGGCTTTGAAGGTAGAGGAAGGGGCTGTGAACCAAGGAGTGTGGGCGCCTCTAAGAACTGGAAAGAGTCTCTCTTAGAATCTCCCGAAAGTGCTGATTTTAGCCCAGTGAGACGCATAGCCCCTGTGACCATGAGATAACAAGTCTGTGTTATTTTAAAGCACTAATATTGTGGTAATTTGTTAGGGCAGCCATAGGATTCAAAAACAATGTGGGCCATCAGAAGCCGGTTTCCAGATACTGTATTCAGCCCCATTTTAAAAAGGGTAGCCTGTTTCTAAACTTTACATAATGATAAAGTAAACAAGGCTGTTGCAATTCCAAATACCTTAAAGGAGTCATCCTCATTTAAATGTACATCCTAAGGACCTCCCTGGTGGTCCAGTGGCTAAGACTCCACACTCCCAATGCAGGGGCACGGGTTTGATCCCTGGTCAGGGAACTAGATGGGGCATGCTGCAACTGAGAATTGGTGCAGCCAAATAGGTAAAAATACATATATAAAAGCTGGACATTCTGTATCCGGGTTAGGAGAAGACTAAGTGGATTCTAGCCCAGTCTTTAACTCATAAGCAGATGGCCAAGTGACAATGATTTTTGAGAGATCTGAATATGAATGGATTTTTTAAATGTCCCCTACTATTTCCTGTTCTTGTTGTTCAGTCGCTAAGTTATGTCTGACTCTTTGCAACCCCATGGATTGCAGCACACCAGACTTTCCTGTCTCCCAAAGTTTGCACAAACTCATGTCCATTGAGTCAGTGATGCCATCCAACCATCTCATCCTCTGTCGTGCCCTTCTCCTCCTGCCCTCAGTCTTTCCCAGCATCAGGATCTTTTCCAGTTTCCTTAAGTCAAATAAAAAGAAATTAACGTAGAATCACAGGATTTTAAAATAAGCAGGAGCCTTGCTAAGGTAAAATTCAAACTCTGTTGCTGACCAGAAATTCACTAACCTATAATTTGCCATAAGTTGCCCACTGGAATAATAAAGTTGACTTTTGAATGAATACATGTATTAAGAAAATTTTGCAGTGTAAGTTTTTCAACCAATATTTATTACACACCTTCTATGTACTGGGCCCTGTTCCACGTGCTAGACAGAATTACTGGGCAAAGTGGGCAAAGTGCTCCACTGCCCTCAGTGGAGCAGACATTTCGGAGGAGAAAGACAGAAACAGAACATAAAATAAGTACATCATATATGACATAGTTGGCCAGAGGGTTGCAGGTGTAAAGAAAGAAGAAAAAAAAAAAGGTAAGAGGGTTCAGAGTGAGAGGAAGAGGGTGGTAATTTTTAAGAGGGAGAGACACTCCTGAAAAGTGTCACTGGACCAGAGTCTTTTATTGTTGTTATTATTCTATTTATTTATTTTTGGCTGTGGTTGGTCTTTGTTGCTCTATGGGCTTTTCTCTAGTCGTATTGAGCTGCGGCTACTCTCTAGTTGCTGTGCATAGGCTTCTCCTCGCAGTGGCTTCTTTTGTCGCAGAGCACTGGCTCTAGGGCCCCCGGGCCTCAGCTCTGTGGCATTTGGGCTCAGCTGTTGCGGTTTCCGGGTTCTAGAGAGCAGCCTCAGTAGTTGTGGAGCAGGAGCTTAGTTGCCCCTCAGCACGTGGGATCTTCCCAGATCAGGGATCGAGCCCACGTCTCCTGTATTGGCAGGTGGATTCTTTACCACTAAGCCACTAGGGAAGCCCCTGGACCAAAGTCTTAAAGGAAGTAAGGGACAAAGCTATACAATATCTGTGGGACAAGCATTCAGACAAGAACAGTCAGTGCAAAGGCCCTGAGGGGGAACGTGTCTGGCCCAGGAGTCAGTGGAAGGAAGAGGGGAGGGAAATAGGCTCTGGAGGTATTAGAGAATGATCAGTTAGGGCAGGACCTTGCAGGCCACTCTAAGAACTTTGGTTTATATTCCCAGTGAGTAAATAACTTTATATATATATATATCATAAATTATCCCACAAAACTGCACATCATGTTACCAATGTGCTATAACCTCTGGAGTGTGGGCTTAAACTTCAGTGTATTAAAGAATCAAGGCCACTACAAGCAACCATTTCTTTTCTTCCATTTTTTAAAAAAAATTTTATTTATTTACTTTTGGTTGCACTGGGTCTTCATTGTGGCACATGGGCTTAGTTATTCCATGGCATATGGGATCTCACTTCCCCAGCCAGGAATTGAACCCATGTCTCCTGCATTGGATGGTGGATTCTTAGCCACTGAACTGCCAGGGAAGTCTGAAGCAACCATTTCTGACTGATGTATCAGGTGTGAAAAGTAAAACCAATGGTCTAGATGAGAATCTAGGTTGCATAGGCTTCTATTGTTGACATAACAGAAAAAGATTGGAGGCAATGTGTTGGAGCCTTAACTGGGAGCCTCTGGCCTAAGAATTGTTGCATGTTTCCTACCGTGACTTCAGGAGGCTTTCAGTTCTGTATCAGCTCTGTATAGGCTCTTCTTAGACATTCTGGAGTGTGAAGTTAAGTGAGCCTTATGGGAAACATTGCTACCAATAAAGCTAGTGGAGGTGATGAAATTCCAGCTGAGCTATTTAAAATCCTAAAAGATAATGCTGTTAATGTGCTGCACTTAGTATGTCAGCAAATTTGGAAAACCCAGCAGTGGCCACAGGACTGGAAAAGTCAGTCTTCATCCCAGTTTCAAAGAAGGGTAGTGCTAAAGAATGTTCAAACTACTGGACAGTTGTGCTCACTTCCCATGCTAATGACATTATTTTCTAAATCCTTCAAGCTAGGGTTCAGCAGTATTGAATCAAGAACTTCCAGATGTACAAGCTGGATTTAGAAAAGGCAGAGAAACCCGAGATCAAATTGACAACATTTGTTGGATCATAGAGAAAGCAAGGGAATTCTAGGAAAACATCTACCTCTGTTTCCTTGACTACGCTAAAGCCTTTGATTGTGTGGATCACAACAAACTGTGGAAAATTCTTAAAGAGATGGAATACCAGACCATCTTACCTCTCTCTCAAGAAATCTGTATGTGGGTCAAGAAGCAACAGTTAGAACCTTACATGGTTCTATGAACTGACTAGTTCATAATTGGGAAAGGAGTATGACAAGGCTGTAGATTGTCACTCTGCTTATTTAACTTAAGTGCAGAGTATACCTTGCAAAATGCCACGCTGGATGAAGCACAAGCTGAAATCAAGAATGCCAGGAGAAACGTTAACAACCTTAGATACTCTGATGATACCACCCTAATGGCAGAACGTGAAGAGGAACTAAAGAACCTTCCAATGAAGGTTAAAGAGGAGAGTGAAAAAAACAGCTTAAAACTCAGTATTAAAAAAGTAAGATCATAGTATCTGGTCCCATCACTTCATGGCAAATAGAAGGCGAAAAAGTGGAAGCATGGCAGCTTTACTCTTCTTGCACTCTAAAACCACTGCAGATGGTGACTGCAGCCATGAAATTAGAAGATACTTGATTACTGGAAGGAAGGCTATGACAAATATAGACAGCATATTAAAAAGCAAAGACATCACCTTGCTGACAAAGGTCCATATAGTCAAGGCAATGGTCTTTCCAGTAGTCATGTACGAATGGACCATAAGGAAGGCAGAGCACCAAAGTATTGATGCCTATGGTGCTGGAGAATACTCTTGAGAGTCCCTTGGACAACAAGGAGATCAAACCAGTCAGTTCTTAAGGAAATCAATCCTGTATACTCATTGGAAGGACTGATGCTAAAGTTCCAATCATTTGGCCTCTTGATGCAAAGAGTCGACTTATTGGGAAAGACCCTGATACTGAGAAAGACTGAAGGCAAAGGAGAAGAGGGTGACAGAGGATGAGATGGTTGGATGGCATCACTGAGTCAATGGACATGAACTTGGGCAAACTCTGGGAGATAATGAGGGACAGGGAAGCCTGGCATGTTGTAGTCCATGAGATTGCAAAAAGTCAGACAAGACTTAGCAACTGAACAGCAAACACAATAGGCTCTTCTACTCTGTGGTGACTAAATGTATGATTTATTTGTTCAGTATATGTCAGCCAGAAACATAGATATGTGAGTAGGGAAGACAAATACAAAGATCAATGTGTTATCATCCTTCCATACTTATTCTTTCATTCATTTACTTGTAACAGTTTCTGAAAAAGGATATGTGAGAAATAGGCCCTGTCCTCCAGAAGCTAAATTTTTAATTTAATTTAATTTTAAAGTAAAGAAAAGTTTTAAAATATTTATTTATTTGTCTGTCCCAGTCTTAGTTCCCCCATCCATCCTGGGTGGTTAATACTAAGTAATCAGATTCTCTTTCCTGGGAATATTCCTGGGAATATAGGTCTCTTTCAATTTTGAGTAGTAGGTATTTTGAACCCACTATTGTGGCCTAACTGATATTTCAACCCCAGAAACATCCGACTGCATTTGTATGTACGTAATAGGGACAAAAGTGATGAATTATGTATTACTAGTCACACTTTCAATCCTTTCCTGGCAGGATAAGAAAGTTCTGGTTGACAATTCAACATTATCCAGCTGCTCTCTCCATATTATATGTTTTGGAATAATCTGTTGTGGGAGGGGAGGAAAAGGTAAGGTCAATACTTGTATGCATGCTAAGTTGCTTCAGTTGTGTTCGACTCTTTGCAACCCTATGGACCATAGCCCACCAGCCTCCTCTGTCCCTGGGATTCTCCAGTCAAGAATACTGGAGTGGGTTGCCAGGCCCTCCTCCAGTGAGTCTTCCTGACTTCGGCCAGTACTTATTGGAAAGAAATTAACAACAATGGTAGATGGAAAGAAAGTGCCCTGGTGGGGAAGTTTAGGATGTGATGAGCAAGAAAGATGATATTCTGGGAACTTTAAGGTATAAAGGGCTCCCCAGGTGGCTCAGTGGTAAAGAATACCCCTGTCAAAGCAGGAGACATCAGTTCAACCCCTGCGTTGGAAAGATCCACTGGAGGAGGAAATGGCAACTCTACTCTAGTATTCTTGCTTGGAAAACCTCATGGACAGAGGAGCTGGCAGGCTCTAGTTCATGGGGTCACACAGAGTTGGATACAACTGAGCACACAAGCAGATGCAGGTAGGGTATAAAATACATGGAACACTAGGAAACTGTAGAAAGGGTTTAAAGAGATATCTTGGGAGTTACAAATGAGACCTCATCTAATATTCTTAGAAATAACTTAATAAAGACTAGAATTGGTTTTAATTGCGTTGACTGTGGAACTCCATTTTTCCATGTAAAATGCCACAGAGACTGGATGTTTAGATGCCACATTCAGAATCCAGGGAACATTTATGGATAAACACGTTTAATCAAAATTGTCCTGACATCAGTTAAGTATTCATTTTAACAAAGTGTCTTCCAGAGGGAACTGAGTTAGCGTAAAACTGAGCACACAAGCAGATGCAGGTAGGGTATAAAATACATGGAACACTAGGAAACTGTAGAAAGGGTTTAAAGAGATATCTTGGGAGTTACAAATGAGACCTCATCTAATATTCTTAGAAATAACTTAATAAAGACTAGAATTGGTTTTAATTGCGTTGACTGTGGAACTCCATTTTTCCATGTAAAATGCCACAGAGACTGGATGTTTAGATGCCACATTCAGAATCCAGGGAACATTTATGGATAAACACGTTTAATCAAAATTGTCCTGACATCAGTTAAGTATTCATTTTAACAAAGTGTCTTCCAGAGGGAACTGAGTTAGCGTAATTTGATGCCTTAATTAGTGTTCTACACAGTGCAACTGAAGGATCCCAGTGTCTTCCTTTTTCACTTCTTTCTAATGAGTTTATCTTCACTGGAATCGAGTGGGATGGAGTGGATTATTCAGCCACCCAGAAACCTTCATCCTTCTACACGCTTATTCATCAGACCTCCCTCTGCCAGTGATTTTTCAGTTCAGTTCAGTTCAATCGCTCAGTCATGTTCGACTCTTTGCGACCT
>SJYC01079382.1:0-37842 GCA_006408675.1 Madoqua kirkii | reverse complement strand
CCCCCCCCCCCCCCCCCCCCCCCGCCGAAAAAAAAGGAAGGAAAAAAGACAGTAGAGGAAACAGATTCCAGTCATTAGCTCCCTCTTGGTCTACAGGTAGAGAAATGAACAATTTACCAGCAAGTGAATGACTATCACGTGTGGTGACACGTGGATCTCAGCATCCAGGAAGAGTTGAGTTTTTTGGTGGTTGGTGGTTTATTCACTGCCTCCTGCAAGGAGAGTGGTCCATGTATAACGTAAAAGGACCAACTTCCCTCAGGGAGAGTGTCGTGTTGGACATGGTCTGCCCTGAGCCAGAAATAACTGAGTTTCTGGAGCTCAGGTTCCTGGCTGTGTCACACATGGCAGGCAGCCTGTGTGTGGACTTTGCCACGAGATGGTGCAGTGCTGCCGGGCTGGGGGCAGGGAGCGTGCAGGTGAAGTGAGGCAGTCTGTGAACTTATCACTGTGGAACCCATGCAGTGGATTCATCAAGGGCTCCCTATTATTATTCCTTCTACTTCTGTACATGTTTTGTCATTTTCCACAACAAAAAGTAAGACAGACCAAAAACAATGAGGCCTCTGAGAACCTCGAGTAGCTGTCAGAGGGGTGAGATGGGTGCCCTCCGCCCCAGGAAAGCCAAGGTGGGGGCAGGTGGGTTGTCATCACTCACCCTCTGGGCCACAAGGGAATCCCAGCCCTGCTCAGCCGTGTTCAAGTTCATTCTCTACTCTTCCCCCGGTCTCACTTGGTGAATTCATGGGGACTTAATTTCGTTCTCTCCAGTGTCCCTGGCCCCATGAACGTCCCCCGCCCACATCTGCAAAGAGAAGTCAGCTATGGGGGGACAGTGACATGCAGGGTCATTCAAAGAGGACATGATTGTGAAGGTCAGGGAAGCTGCCCCGGGAGCTCAGAAGGGAGCCTGGGAGCCAGGCTGTGCCTGGAGGACCCACGTGAAATCCCCTCCTCCAGGAGGGAGTCCCTGGTGTGTGGTCAAGAGCAAGGGCTTCTGGAGTCAGAAGGATAAGGTGGTCCAGCTCTGAGTGTCCAGGGCAGCCCCTCACCCTTCCTGCTTTAGCTGCTTCTCACAGAGTTGGGGGAGCGAGTGTGGAAGGCATTTTAAGTTTCCTGGTGCTCCTGCCATTGGTGAGTCAGCACAGTTGTGGGTTGTGAGGTCGAACCCTCCTGGTTCCCAAAGAGGCTTGAGGCTGTGAGCACAGTGCTCAGCTGTCCTGGGGTGTTCTGTTTGTGAAACGGGCGCTCGCAGGCCTCAGGTGGTGCTGGAGGACCAACACAGCAGCAAGTCCTCCTGCTGACCCACTCCCCTGGCCCGTGATGCCCATTAGCAATCCTCTTTCGCTTCAAATGATGCCTCAGCCTGGAGAAGAGCTCTAAGCCGTTGGCGGGTTTGCCTGAACATTACTTTTGTTGCAGTTAGCTGATGCTGATCTGCCTTTAAGTGCTCTTTTGCTGAGAATTAAGAGCATGGACCTGAAGTGATTTTAAAAGCCTTTTTTGGTGTGTGCATACCCTGTGAAAATCACGTGCCTTATGAAGCCCCGAGTGGGCAGTTTTCCTGCAGCCCCACCTTTGGAGGAGGAATCGGATGTCATCTTCACTTTATAGACCAGGAGACAGACTAGGAGAAGTTGGTAGTACCCAGCTGGTAAGCAGGTTAGAAGCCAGACGTGCGACTCCCAAGACAGTATTCTTCCCTCTAGACGAGACTGTCTGCTTGGGTGCAGATCGGTGTCTTGGTTAGATAGGACGGTTGGTTAAAGAAAGGATTGGGTTAGCACGCTTCAGTCCTTTGTGTTTGTATGTCCTTGGGCCCTCGTGACAGAAGACCACAGATGGGGTCACAGATGTGCTGTCACGTCTGGCCCTGGAGGCCAGAAGCCTGAAGTCAGGATGTCGCAGGGCCATGCTCCCCTGAACCTGGGGGACATCCTGCCTTGCTGCTCATGTCTTCGGGAGTGGCGGGAGTCCTTTTCTCTCTTTGGCTCATAGACCATTCACTACCCTCTCTGCCTTGCTCGCCACATGGCTGCCTCCTTGTGTCTCTGTCTCTTATAAGGACAGAGTCATGTGGGGTTAAGGGCCCATCCTGCTCCAGCATGACCTCATCTTAACTAATTCCATCTTCCCAGACCCTTTCTCCAAGTACAGGTCCTGGGGGTTTGCAGCATTTATTTTTAGGGGGACAGTTCAACCCATAATACCTGCCCTGTTAGCAGAGCACAAATGAAACATTCTCAGTAGCAGGCAGCACTGCCTAATTGCGGGCATCTTCCTCCACGACTGGAGTCACGTGAGAGCAGGGTGGTGGCTCAAAGTAAGGGCCCTGCTAGGGAAACCACTCCAGGCAGGCGTGGACACCCTGGGGAGTCAGTGTAAACAGAAGCAAAGGTGTGGAGAGAGCTCAGCCCACAGCCCTGAGAGGCGCCTGCTGACCTCCCCCTGCAGCTCAGTCAACTTCTCCCAGAATCCTGTGGAGGTGGGTCTGCTTTTCCTTCGAGACCGCCCCACGGCTGTCCAGTGTGTGTCACCTGGTGATAAAATACTCTTTATGGCTCTCATAAAAACGCCTTGTCTGAGGGAGCTCGTGCCTCTCTATCTTGGAGAAGCACTTCTTCTCCCTTTGCCCTCGTAGATTGTCTTATCTGCACCCAGAAGTGGCCCCAGGGCAAGGGAGGTGCGGAACTTCCATGGGGTGGTGAGAGATTCTTAAAGTTTAGGCCCATGGACTTGCCTCAGCGCGGGCCCTGGAAGCTGCAGAGGGAGGCTGCATCATGTTTTCTTACCACATGTGTTACATTTGGCAGATTTTGCTTAACTAAATGTAGTGGAATTTTGTTTCCACATTATTCCTGGTTGCAGATCAGTAAAGCTACACTTAAGACTTTCAGTGCTTAAAGACTGATTTTCCCGAGGGTACAGAATTCCTGAAATCTGAGGCTGCCTCAGCTTTCGCAGTGAGAGCTGAACTGGCCGTCCAGCGTGCCCTCAGGGAGATGGTTCCAAACAGTTCCCTCCTCTGTATGCTGCCTGGGGTCTTTCCTTTCTCCTGAATCTACACTCTCACTGGTAGTTGCTGTGGCACATGTCCTTGATAAATACTGTGTGATTCGGATTCCAGGTCCCGGGGTCTGACATTGTCTCCTCTCCCCTGTAGCTGCAGACAGAGGTTGCTTTCTTCCCACTATAGTAAGTTCCCTACATACAAATGACTTCCATTCTGAGAGCATGTTCACAAGTCCGGTTTGTAAGTCCAACAAAGTTAGCTTAGGTACCCAACTAACACAATCGGCTATATAGTACTGTAGCAGGAAGTGAAGTGAAATGAAGTGAAGTAAAAGCCACTTGGTCAGGTCTGACTCTTGGCGACCCCATGGACTATACAGTCCATGGAATTCTCCAGGCCAGAATACTGAAGTGGGTAGCCATTCCCTTCTCCAGGGGATCTTCCCAACCCAGGGATCGAACCCAGGTCTCCCGCATTGCAGGCAGATTCTTTACCAGCTGAGCCACAAAGGAAGCCCTGCACACAGATAATACATAAAAAACAAACGAAATGAAACATTTAAAATCTTACAGTACCTTGAGCAGTATAGTAGTATAGTACAACAGCTGATGAACAGGACTGGAGTCGAGTGAACAGGCAAGAGGAGTTACTGACGAGTGGGGAGTGGAGGTGGGAGGTGGTCGAGCTGAAGGATCGTCAACAATAGGAGACGGAGGGCAAGCTTCAGTTTCAGTCACACCTGATGTTGATGACACTGGTTTCTTGCTGGCTTCAATTCTATCTGCCCTCTGGAAAAAACAGTCCAGTGATGTCTGGGTAGTAGTTCTTTTTTTCTCATCATACCAGTTACCAACTACATCATCGCTGCTTTTGCACTTGCTTCCAGACATCCTGGGCTTGACATAAAACTGCACTGCTATACAGTAAAGTATACAAAAGCACAACCACTTGCAGAGGATGTACACATGTGACAATGTACACCAGACTTGCGAACTTACGTGCTCAGACATGGGAATGCACGTTCATGTCTTTGAAAGCTTGCAACTTGAAGATTCATGTGTAGGGGACTTACTGCAAAGACTTTTCACTCTTTCATTCTTTTGCCTCCCTGGAGGGGTGGGTTAGGGTTACAATGTGATGAGGTTCTGGATGTTCTAGGGTAGTCTCAGGTCGCGGAATGCCCCACTTTGGCCCCACTCAGCCAGAGACCCAGGCCACCAGGCGGTCCTGATGTCCCTCAAGTGTGAGAACCCCTGGCCCGGAACATCTCTTCACTGTTATTCTAAACTGATGGCACCTGATTTGTAAAGTACAGGGTCATCCTGGCCTTTCCCAGCAGTGGGTTGCTTTCTTCCTCAGTGTTCCTTTGTTGCTGTTCAGTCACTAAGTTGTGTCCAACTCTGTAATCCCCTGGCCTGCAGCATGCCAGGTTTCTCTGTCCTTCACCGTCTCCCAGAGTTTGCTCAAACTCTGAGCATTGGTCGGTGATGCCATCCAACCACCTCATTTCTCAGGTCGCGGAATGCCCCACTTTGGCCCCACTCAGCCAGAGACCCAGGCCACCAGGCGGTCCTGATGTCCCTCAAGTGTGAGAACCCCTGGCCCGGAACATCTCTTCACTGTTATTCTAAACTGATGGCACCTGATTTGTAAAGTACAGGGTCATCCTGGCCTTTCCCAGCAGTGGGTTGCTTTCTTCCTCAGTGTTCCTTTGTTGCTGTTCAGTCACTAAGTTGTGTCCAACTCTGTAATCCCCTGGCCTGCAGCATGCCAGGTTTCTCTGTCCTTCACCGTCTCCCAGAGTTTGCTCAAACTCTGAGCATTGAGTCGGTGATGCCATCCAACCACCTCATCTTCTCTTGTCCTCTTCTGCCCTCAATCTTTCTTACCATCAGGGTCTTTTCCAATGAGCTGGCTCTTCATATCAGGTGGCCAAAGTATTGGAACTTCAGCTTCAGCATCAGTCCTTCCAAAGAACATTCAGGGTTGATTTCCTTTAGGATTGACTGGTTTGATCTCTTTGCAGTCCAAGGGACTCTCAAGAGTCTCCTCCAGTTCCACAGTTCACTCAGGTCTTCTTCACTGAGTGTGTCTTTAGTAAAATGTTAATTGATTGTACGAGTGTGGCCATAACTGGGAATTACTTAGGGAAAAATGATAAACACCAGCTAACATATGTGAAAGTTCTTTGAAAATTATTACCTAATCTAGAACAGTTGGGCACAAAAGTCTGGAAAAGAGAGTTACAGAGGAATGAGATGGCTGGAAGATGTCACCGATTCTGTGGACCTGAACTTGGGCAAATTCTGGAAGATGGTAGGGACAGAGAACCCTGGCGTGCTGCAGTCCATGGGGTCACAAAGGGTCGGACATGACTGAGCAACTAAACAACAACGACTGGAAAAGTTGACTAGTGGTGTCAGTATTTTTAACCTTTGTAGACAGTGTGCAATGTAAGCAGATTCACTTGTGAAGGTAAACCTGGCCTCTGTCACATGGACGCACTCAGTGAGAATGAATGATCGATCACCTGGTACTCAGTTCTCGGGGATCTAGCCACTGACTCCCCCTGACGTGGCTGCTTCTCCGGGCCGATTGGCTGTGTGCGCCGGCCCTGACTGTGGCCTGGTGGACGTCATGGCCTCGGTGGGTGGCGGGCTTCTTACGCCTTGGTGCTTATAGTGAGCTGAGATTGTGTAGGTCCCCAGCTGCTCTTGTCTTTCAATTCACCGTTGGTGCCTCTGTGAAAACTTTTAAAAACAAATTTTACATTTCGTATTTTTCCATTTCAGTGTAGGAAAAATGAGGATGGGGACACAACTGTTGTTGTTGAAAAGGACCATTTTATGGATGATTTCTTCCATCAGGTAAGAGTCATTTTGTGAAAGCCAGTCTGTCATTTTTCTTTTTTTTCTTTTCTTATTTTTACTTTATTTTGCTTTACAGTACTGTATTGGTTTTGCCATACATTGACATGAATCCACCACGGGTGTACATGAGTTCCCAATCCTGAACCCCCCTCCCACCTCCCACCCTATATCATCTCTCTGGATCTTCCCTGTGCACCGGCCCCAAGCATCCTATATCCTGTATTGAACATAGTCTGGCAATTTGTTTCTTACATGATATTGTACATGTTTCAATGCCATTCTCCCCAATCATCCCACCCTCTCCCTCTCCCTCTCCCACAGAGTCCAAAAGTCCGTTCCATACATCTGTGTCTCTTTTGCTGTCTTGCATACAGGCTTATCATTACCATCTTTCTAAATTCCATATATATGTGTTAGTATACTGTATTGGTATTTTTCTTTCTGGCTTTCTTCACTCTGTATAATCAGCTCCAGTTTCATCCACCTTGTTAGAACTGATTCAAATGTATTCTTTTTAAGGGCTGAGTAATACTCCATTGTGTGTATGTACCACAGCTTTCTTATCCATTCATCTGCTGATGGACATCTAGGTTGTTTTTATGTCCTGGCTGTTATAAACAGTGCTGCAATGAACATTGGGGTGCACGTGTCTCTTTCAATTCTGGTTTCCTCGGTGTCTATGCCCAGCAGTGGGATTGCTGGGTCATAAGGCAGTTCTATTTGCAATTTTTTACGGAATCTCCACACTGTTCTCCATAGTGGCTGTCTAGTTTGCACTCCCACCAACAGTGTAAGAGGGTTCCCTTTTCTCCACACCCTCTCCAGCACTTATTGCTTGTAGACTTTTGGATAGCACCCATTCTGAGCTTGTCATTTTTCTTTAAGCATAATTAAATTAATGTAACTGTGCATTTGTCATATTTGAAATAATACCAAAACTAAATATTTTTAAAAGTTGACGTTTGAATGACAAAAGGTGCTATAGAATTTTTAGTGCTATTAGCACATTTGTTGCTGTTGAGCCCCTTTTCCTGGTGACCTACTTTGGGGCAGGGGACAGGGTAGATGAGAATGGTGACTGTGGGTGCCGAGGGCCTCTGAGGAGACTAAAGTCCATGGGCTGGGGGTGGTCAGCAAGGTGGGCCTGCTGCTCATGGGCTCATCCTGGGAGGAAGTACCTCCTTCAAGCACAGGGTCCCTCGGGGAGGGCCTGCTGCACCCATGGCCAGCAGGGTCCTCCAGATGCAGGGATACTGGGTCCTGGCATGGAAGGCCTGGTGGCGCTGATGTCCCTCAGCTGGCAGTCAGGTGTGCACAGTACACACAGTGAGGCTTCTCTCGCTCTTCTGTAGAATGGCAGTGAGTCCCATGTATCAAAGGGCTCGCTTATATTGTGTATTTTCTAAAATCTTTTATTAAATTTTAAATTCTTCTCCTGAGAAGTTTCCCATATATCAAAGCATGAGTCTTCAGGTCATATAGGACTTTGCTCAAGGATAGGATTGTGGCAACTCTGCTCTGCCTTGCTTAGCCGGGCCTTTCTCTGGACTGTTCGTACAGGGGCGAAGCCTCTGGACCCGTGCCCTTGGGTCTTTTCTCGAACCTGTCTGTCTCCCAGACTTACCCCTAAGGCCTTTCCCTCTCCCTCTCAACTCCTCAGGGTTTTTCCTAGAATTTTAACATGATAGCATGTTTAAATTCTTAACCCTAAGTCATAGTTGATCAAATTTTGCATAATTTCAAATTTTTGAAATTGAATCTGAGGAACAGAGATTTTGACTTTGTTAGGCATTAAGAAACGCGGTCAGTATAATTTTTTAACAATGGAAACTTTATTTGCAAGGGCTTGTTTTGATTATGCTGAATCTAGTCTAAGAGTTTCAATTGATTCTTAAATCTGTTGGCAGTGTAAACTGGTCTATCAGTACATGGATTTGAAAATATGTAATATGTTAATTAAAAATGTATTACAAGTTGCCAACTTTCCAGCCAGAATTTATTGAGTATGTATTGAATTCATTGGGTTTCAAATATATTTATGTTAGTTCCTAGTCTTTTCTAATTGAAAAAAACATGAAATTATATCATCATCTATAGGAGCTTACTTTACTGGAGTTAAGTTACTGGATTTCTAGATTTCACTTTGCAAACAAGACGCTTTTCATCCTGATTAGTTTACTTGCCCACTTTATAAAATCATTATTTCTCTGATTTTACTCCTTTTACCTAGATGCTTAATTCTTCCATGTAAGGTGTCCAGAAAAACCCATATTTTTTATTTTAAGAATCTTTTAGCAGTAAATGTTGTATTTTACAGAAGAATTACAATCACTGTGTCATTAAACTCTAGTAACTCAGCACTAATCCATTTTGGCTGCAGGTGTTAGAGATGCATACAAAAATGGGTGAGTGGTGTGAGGGAGGTTTGAGAGCCATTGATTCTAACTTGAGTTCCAGTTTCATTTGTTAAATAGTTGACTTATTTTGCAGTTAACTTCTGTGAAATGACTTTTTTTTTTGGCCGTGCCATGCTGCATGTGGGATCTTAGTTCCCCAACCTGGGACGAACCTGTGTGTACTGCAGTGGAAACCTGAGGTCTTAACCACTGGATCACCAGGGACATCCTGAAATGACTTCTGAAACAAATAGAGAAGCAAATGATGTTTGTTAATAAAGCTCTTTCTTTAGAAAATGACATTTAGATCTTAAGTATCACATAGAATATTGCAAAAGATAGGAATTTTGCGCGTGACCAGTATTGGTTAAAACTAAAATAATGCGGTAATAGGCGGCCAGGAGATCCCCTTTTTGTGAAAGTAGTTTGTGGTTGCCTGAGAGAGCCCATGTGGTGTAATTCATAGGCGTAAATGGGCCTGGCGCCACTGTTAGGATGGCACTTCCCTCCTGGTACCGAGTTGGTGGCTCAGTTTCCTTTTCTTTGGGGGCCACACTGGTGCCTCTGCTGCACAGATAATGTTGGTGTGTGTACTGTAGAACTTTCCAAGAGGCAAAGGGGTATCTTTTCTACTTTGTGACAGATGCGTTTTACTGACTTTACTTCAGAAATGGTGCTTTAAAAATGGCTAACTGAAATGTAAATCTGTGCACTAAAACCACAAAATCATTTGTGCTTAAGCCTGTGTGATAGAGTAGCAAAAAATTTAAAAAGGTTCTGTTGTAAATTTTTGTGTGGTTTTTACCTGATTAATAAAATTAAATTATAAGTATGTGAAGTTCTGTAGAAATCATGGATAGATGGAAATAACACTCAGGACCAATGAAATAGCCTTCACTGCTCTATGAAAGCAGAGTTCTCTGTCAGACTGTCATCTAATATGCGGCTGTTCAAAAGTGCTGTGGGGCTTGGACCCAGTGTCCCTGGGATCCCTGAGATCCTTCCAAGGAGTTCGTGTGGCTGAAACAATTTTCATTAGAATATGAAGATGTTCACCTCTTTTCTCTCCCTGTGTCATGAATGATCACAGGGATGGGGGCAGTTTTCAAAGGCCACATCACAACAGACTGAACATGAAGAATCTAAGCTACTCCATTTTGTAAGGTTCCAGGAAAAGAGCCTTTGGAAATCCAAGAGCCTTTAGAAATCTCTTAACCCCACCCCACTACCCGTGGACCAATCAGAACCCGTGGCCAGCCCGGGAAATGGGAACCAATCAGAACCCAACACCTAACCCTTCCACAGAAGGTAACCAATTAGACATCTCCCAACCTGGAAACTCCCGTGGCATGAGAATACCCTATATAAGCAATGTAACCCAGAGCTCAGGGCTCCTCCCTATATGCCTTGGTATTGGTGGGAGCCCTAGCTCGAGCTTGGTAATAAAAACTCTCTTGCTTTTGCATCGGATATCGGCTCCCTGGTGCTCATTGGGAGATTTCACAACTTGGGCATAACATTTGGGAGCTCGTCCGGGATCTCCCATCGGCTCCACGGGAAGACCGATCCGGAGAGTCATCTGCAGCCGGTAAGCTTTTTTCTGTCTTTATTTTCATTTCTGGCAGGGCCTGGTTTCTGAGACCGGTATACGACTCAGGCGGAAGAGGGGGACGGAGTGCCCCTGTTCTCTGTAGACGATAGTGGGTCGCTCCCGCTGAATGGCCAGAGGCTGTCGTCGTTCAGTTTTACCTCTGGACTCCTGGAGGTGTATTTCTCCTGTATCTCTGTCTGTCTGTGTGGCTGTTCGTATTTTCTGTGTTAATTTACCAACATCTGACTGATCCAGGGACAATGGGGCAACGCCATTCTAGCCCCACACCTCTATCCTTGGTTACTGATAACTTTAAGGAGGTCAAGATGTGTGCTCATGACCTCAGTGTAGAAATTAAAAGGGATAAATTAATCACTTTTGCAGCGCAGAATGGCCAACCTTCCATGTAGAAGGCACCTTTGACTTGGGAACTGCACACCAAGTCTGAGATATCATCTTCCGACCCTGGATCGGATACCCTGACCAAGCCCCCCTCCTTGGGTAAAACCTTTTTTGCCTCAACAGGGATTTTCTACCGCTCAAGTGTTGGCGACACATGTAGGAAAGAACCCGAAAAATCCCAAGGAGCCGGAACCAGTGGCGCCGCTATACCCCATCTTGCAGGGGGAAATTGTTAGGGGAAGCACACTGAAACCGCCCACCCTGGCCAGGCACCATAGTAACCATTTGCATGAGTTGTTTTATGACAGGAGATCCTGATAAGGAATACGGAACTAATAAGCCTCCACCAACCGGAAGAGTTCGGGAAAGGTCTAAAGGAGACACCGTTTGTACATTGCGAGCCACGAGGCAGAGCAGTTCTCTTGGGTTTCCTTACCCTGCTCTCTCCACCCGGTGCCCTTTCCCAATAAAATCTCTTGCTTTGTCAGCACATATGTCTCCTCGGACAATTCATTTCCAAGTGTTAAACAAGAGCCCAGTTTCGGGCCCTGGAAGGGGTCCCTCTTCCTGCAACAAATGGCGACTCTGGTGAGACTCTTCTTCACCGAGACTGACATCCTGACCACTCGGGGTACTCAGGGGCCAGCTTGCCTGCCAATGGACCAGACCCAGCGGCTGCAACTGGGACCCCTTTTGTCCCTGGTCTCCTCCTGACGTGGACAACTGGCCAGAGTGCCCCGACCTGTAAGGAACAAGAGACTATTGATCTCTCTCCCCTTCCCTCTCTCTTTCCTCTCCTTAACCCTTCCTATCCTTCCCTATTTTTCTAGTCCTCCGGTCCTGGACGCAGGAATCTGGTCGAAGGGCCCTCAGCCTGAGCTGAGGGTTGGAGACTGATCACCTCCTCTTGGCAGAGAACTCGAATACTGGTTCTGATTTCTGGTAGGGCCGAGTTCCACTCCTCTCTTCTCTGAAGGCCCAGGGAAAAGCCATGTAATGCCTGGGTATCTTTAGGTGGCAGGAGACATCTGTAAGGCCACCCCTTTTACCCCCCTTTCCTGCCTCCTCCCCCTTCTTTTCAACCTGGCTTCCTTTCCTCCCTTGAAATCTTTGATGTTAGTACTTAGATCTGAAATTCTGTGTCTCTGTAGGAGGTTTTCTGAGAGACTATGTTCTTGTATTTAAGGGCTTCCCTAGTGGAGCCGAGGTTAAAGCGTCTGCTGAGCAACTTCACTTTCACTTTGATGAGGACTGCCGGGTTTATATGTGTGTGTTTTAACTCTGTGTTCTGTGTTGTGATTTTTGATGGCCATTTTGCTTTGTCTGGCCACCATGTGGTTTAGACCTGCCGCCATTTTGTTAGAACTTGATTTTCTTTCCCTGTGCCTTGAGACCAGGGCTCTCAGGAACACTTATCTAGACTATCTCTAACTCCTGACACTGAGGAAGAAGAAGAAGAAAAAAAAAGACTTTAAGCTAGATCTTGAACTGTGTCTGTCTAAATATGTCTTGGTATGTCTCTGTCTCTGGGTAATATTTTTGAGGTTAATTTATATATGAGCTCTATTTATTTGGCTTTAAAAAAATAAGGGTAAGCGCTTACAAATCAGGTAATTCTAAACTAAACAATAAATTCCAGGTTCATGTGAACTGGGAAATAGTCAATGTTAAATACCTAATATTAATGTTTGTTTGTTGACCTATCTAATATAGACATGTCTTAGAGTAATTAACGTTAAGTAAAATATTTTCATTGTACCTAGGCTTAATATAAATTAAATATTATATCTGTTACAAGTTTGTCAACAACAACAACAAAAAACTTCCTAAATAGAACTCATTTGAAGTTCTTTTGCTCTCTAGCTAACTTTGAGGTGCTTCAGAGGGCCCTGGAACATCCCAGAGAGAGATATTAAACTGTGTTTATTTGGTTGGTTAAATTACATGGAAAAGATTATCAAATGAGTAATAAATCCGCTCATGTTATAATGTATGATGAAATAACTAATATAGATATCCTAGAAATTATATGGAGTTTTTAACATTCTGGTGTGTCCTGGTGTTTTAGTGGAAAACCTGATGACTTCACAAAAGTTAACAAAAGGACTGAATGAACTAGCGAATATGCTAGTTACTTTTATGGTTTCTATCTGAAAAATTATGGGTTTGAATCTTATGTGTTCAGGGAGTAGGGAAAATCTTCCTCTCAAACTAATTATGACAATACTTTGTTAAAATTAAACATTATAAACAAAACAATTATATTTTCTATCTGACTCCTCTAAAAATTGGAAGTTCCTAGGTTTCCAGTAAGTTTATCAAATGAGTTAGAAAGGTTATCTCATGGGTACAAAAATCTCAAGAAATTTTTGAGACCTTAAAAAGGGAAAAATTCACCTAGATTTGTTAGGCAAAATCTGTGATAAGCCTTTGGTGTGAGTTTCCCAGCCCTGTTTTATTTTAAAAGTTCAGTCTGAGACTCTATAAAATGTTTCAGCAAAATAAGCTTATAATCAATTATGGTTATAAAAATCATCAGACCAAAATCAGTGAGAATAGACCTATTTTGCAAACAAACTAGCCTTAATTTGGTTATATTTAATAAAAATAAGGGTAACTTTAAGGATAAAAAGATATTTCAAAATGTTAAATACCAGTTTGTTAATGGAGATCTGCATCTAATAAGACTCATGTCTTAGATAGTTCTTTGCTGTTACGTGATATTAATGTAAAATTTAATTGAATTCTTGAAGAGCACTCTAAGTTTGTTTCTGAAGCTTATCTCAGTAATCTGTCTTTGGATGAAGATCAGATGCCTTATGACCTGCAACCAGGACTGGAAAAAGATATAATTTAAGGGACTGTCTCCAATATGGATGAAAGGACTTTTTTATCAGGAGAAACTACACTACACCAGGATGAGAAGACAACAAACAACATCAGAGGTAGACAGCTTCCCCAACATGCTAGACCTGATTCGTATCATCATTTATGTTTTCTTGACTTCTTAGACCTTTGCATATAAGTCAGATGCTTTTCTGTCATAGGCCTGATCCTATGCTAGCTTTAAAAATCAATCCAGTTGCTGGGTTTGTGGCCAATTACCTGTGTCTAGTTCTGGGTTACCTTAGTAAATTTCTCTACTACCAGAAGGTAACTGGTTGGCCCTGAGAAAATTTACTTAAAAAAATTATAGTCATATTCAGGTCACTGTGATAGTACTAGATAGGATCCCCTCACCGGGCCAATTAATAATGCCTGCTCTGACTCTGGCTATAAATTTGAGCTTTTTTCTATTACCCAAGCTCAATCAGAACAAGAAAAGTTTCCATAAAGGAGGGGAAAATCTCCCACAATTATGGGATGGATTTATATAGATAATACCAGGCTACCATAGTTTAGGTTTAGTCTCCTCTGTGTTAAAAAAAAAAAATACTAAAGATAATTTTTGGAAGGAATGATGCTAAAGCTGAAACTCCAGTATGGCCACCTCATGGGAAGAGTTGACTCATTGGAAAAGACTCTGATGCTGAGAGGGATTGGGGGCAGGAGGAGAAAGGGACAACCGAGGATGAGATGGCTGGATGGCATCACGGACTCGATGCATGTGAGTCTGAGTGAACTCTGAGAGATGGCAATGAACAGGGAGACCTGGCGTGCTGAGATTCATGGGGTCACAAAGAGTCAGACACGACTGAGCAACTGAACTGAAAGATAATCAGTCTAGTAACACTAGAAAACTGGGCTATGTGCCTTATAGATGGTGCCAATATATAATTTCCCTGGAAAATAAAGATTCTACAGGGCAGACTAAGTCAGATAACCTGAAGATATACTGGGCTACATCTAATGGAAGTTCTTAACATAAGTCTTAACTTGGGACTTTACTAATACTGCTGGCTATGTTATTTGTATATCACCTGTTTTACAAAATTGCTCTTTCTTAGGACTGTCAAATATGTGTGTGAGGTCTCTAATAGAATAATATATAGTCCCATATGAGATCGATGATGGTAACAGTCTAACTCTAGATATGACAAGAAGCAACAAGAGGGAATATTTTCCTGGACCAAGAAGCTAGTAAGACAGGTGGTCCAGAGAATTTTGGATACTGTTTTTTGGCCTAGTCCAGTAACAGCACATTGAGTGGCCTGTCAACAGAACCTTTGCCAAACCTGAGAATGAAGATTCTCAGCGCCATGGGATAAAATGGTCATGAAATGCCTCCCTCAAAATCATGGTCAAGTTTATGAGCAAAAAGGGGCTCTGCCAGCTGAAGACTGCCACTCGCCATCTACATCTATGAAGATTAAATCATGGCCGCTGCAACTACTGACCTTCAACGCCCCTGAAAGGAGTTCAGGGTGAAAATCAGGAATGAGGCACTCTGTGCTCTGTGAAAAAACTGGCAAAACAGGCCTTCAGATAGTTAGATCTTTTCAGGAGAAGATTTTATGAGTCCCAATTCTTGCATCTTCTCATACCTAGAGAAGCACTGACATCATTAATGGTGAAATCTTCTTTGGCTATTAAGGAAAAATTTACAATTAAAAGTCAAAATAGAGTAGCTGTGGTTCAGATATCCTGGGGAATAACTCGGTGATGCTATGGGTGTACTTTCAGATTAGACCTTGTATTGCTAAACACTTGAGTTTTGTGAGTCGTGTTAGGCTTGGATGCCACCATTTTCAAAACAATGTCTTTGAGCCCCCACCCAGGTGGAAGATGGTAACTTCAGACTGAACACAAGATTCCTGGAGCACAGCTCTGTTGGGTCACCACCAACCAATCAGAAGGGGTCACAAACCCTGCAACCCTCACCCCAAATGTTGCCTTCTGTTTCTGGGGACCAGAGATGACCATCCTGTTAGGTCTCCTTTTTGGCCCTTGTCTGTTTCATCTCTGAGAGGGGCCAACTAAATTGCTTTTACTACAAGGATAAAAGCTGGTTTCAGGTGTGGAAAACCCCAACTTAGATCAGGTAGAGAGAGACTTCTGCTCTGCTAGGCAGGCCTACGCCCATGCACAGCAGGAAGAAGTTACAGAAGAAAGAGACCTCCGCCCCAATTCCCAAGAAGTATCTTGAGTGTGAAGTCTCTCGGGGCCATATGCTGCATTAGGGGAAGAACATTGTTTTTATGTGAACCACTCGGGGGTGGTCGGAGTCCCTGGCCAAAATAAGAGAAGGGCTGAGTCAGAAAAAAGAAAGAAAAATGTCTCAAAATTGGTTTGAATCCTGGTTCAACTCATCCCCCTGGTTCACAGCTCTCATATCTTCCTTGGTGGGGCCCCTAATTATCTTGTAACTGCTACGCACTCTCGGGCCATGCTTACTAAACTAATTGGTGGCCTTCATTAAAAGCCGCATCAGCTTATGGTGCGCAGGTCCCAATATAAAACCTTGCCAATGGTCCCCTTAGTGGGAGACAATATAGAGCTGACCCCAGACCCATGATTGGGTCTGTCCTGGATCCTAGAGAAGGGGGGAATGAAGAATCTAAGCTACTCCATTTTGTAAGGTTCCAGGAAAAGAGCCTTTGGAAATCCCTTAACCCTACCCCACTACCGACGGACCAATCAGAACCCGTGGCCAGCCCGGGAAATGGGAACCAATCAGAACCCAACACCTAACCCTTCCACAGAAGGTAACCAATTAGACAACTCCCAACCCGGAAACTCCTGTTTTTCAAATTTCTGGTGCGAGAATACTCTACATAAGCAATGTAACCCAGAGCTCAGGGCTCCTTCCTATAGCCGCTGCATCGGTATTGGTGGGAGCCCCAGCTCGAGCTTGGTAATAAAAACTCTCATGCTTTTGCATCGGATATCGGCTCCCTGGTGCTCATTGGGAGATTTCGCAACTTGGGCATAACAAACACAGAAACAGGCATCAGAATCAAGGTGCCTTCCATTAAGCTAGAAGCTAGATTTGCAGAGAAATGCAAATCACTGCTCTTACTGTCACTGATTTTGAGGGAAAATACTGCTCTTTTTCCAGAAAAATATGTTATTTATGTTAACATGTATTTTTTGTTTCCTGCTGCTGCAGTAACAAATTGCCAAAATACAGTAGTTTTAACAGATCATGTGTTTATTATCTCAGTTCCAGAGGTCAGAAGTCTGGAACGAGCTGTTTGGGGGACATGTCAGGGTGCTTGCAGGGGCATATCCTCCTATAAGCTCGAGGCAATATCTGCGTTCTTGCTGTTCCACCTCCTGGAGCCTCCTCCATTCTTGCCTCATGGCCCCTTCCTCCATCCAAAGCACATCTCTACTTGTTTCTAAATTTGATCCCGTTGCTTCCGTTTTATAAGGACTCTAGTGGTTACTTTGGATGTTCAGATAATCCAGGATAATCACTCATCTCGACCCTTAACTAACCACACCTGCCAAGCGCCTTTTGCCCTGTAAGGTCACATGTAGAGGATTAAGATGTGGACGTCCACCACAGCATGTCATGGGTTTGTGATGAGTGTAGTAAGAGAATTCATACATGTTAAAGGTATATCTCCACTGTGGTACATAGATTGGAAGGAGCTGCAGCCTTCATGAGCCAAAGCAGACCTCTCACTTCTCCATAGAGAGGTGTGTCCCCGTTGCTCAGAAACCAGGATGATGAGAGAGGACCCACTCCTACGAGAGGCCTTGCCCCACCCCCGTCTTCATCTGCTTGTCTTCTCACCTCTCACCTCCTTTTTAAGTTTCTTTTTGAGACATCGCAGCGTTTCTTCCTATAAAATGTTAACATCTGCCCATTATTCTGTTTGTTTTGGCTTTCTTCATCATTGTTAACACGTATAAACAGTACTCTGCAACTCGTAGGTATTTTTTCCCCCATGATTTTAACTGGGTAATGAGTATTTTTTTATGCCTTTTGTTATAGTTCCATAATGTAACAAGCCTCCTTTTGCTGGATTTTAGGATTTTCCCAATTTTTTTTTTAATATGACCATTTTTTAAGTCTTTATTGAATTTGTTACAATATCATTTCTGTTTGATGTTTCGGTGTTTTGGCCATGGGGCATGTGGATCTTAGCTCCCTGACCAGGGACTGAAACACTTCCTACATTGGAAGGGGGAGTCTTAACCACTGGACTTCCAGGGGAGTCTCCCTGAGGTTTTAAGTATAGAAAATGTGCTTAGCTTCCTGGGGCTACACACATTTTTCATGGCTTGAAACAGTGCAGATTTATCCTCTCTATTTCTGAAGGCAAGAAGTCCACCCTGGTTCCACTGGGATGAACCGTGGTATCAGCAGGATCGCACGTGCTCCTGGGAGGCTCCCTAGAGAACCTACCTCTCCAGGTCCTGAGCTGCGTCCCCTTCCCCTCTCTCCCCCCCTGCCACCTTCTTCCAGGCCAGCAGCAGAGCATCTTGCTTCACTGGGTCTCATGGCCTTCTTCTGTAGCCACATCGTCCTCTGTTCCCCCTTACAAGTACACTTAAGATGATGCTGGGGGTCCACCTGGAGGATCCAGGATCATCTATCTCCCCATCTCAGGATCCTTTGTTTAGGTCACTTCTGCAGTTTCTTTTACCATATAAGGTAACCAACAGAGGCCACATGGGTTAGGGCCTGGACATTTTAGGGGGACAGTATTCATGCTGCCACCCTTGTTAAGAATCTGTCTGGACAAATCTTTCTAATGAGTACCTTACAATTTGAAACAAGTGTTGAATACTTTAGATAGTCAGAGGCAAAAAATACTGACTAAGAAGGCTTGGTCTTCCCAGCTGTCCAACATGAGAGTGTGATTGCTGGCCTGGCCTACAGAGGGAGTCCCCTTCTTGACTGCAGAGAACTGGTGCTCGTAGCAGATGCTTCTGTAATAGTTGCCACTGTCTGTGGCAATACTGGCTCGTGATTGTAAAACTTACAGCCAACTAGGTTTTCCTGGGGATTGATACTGCCTTATTTCCCTTTATTCTGAAAGTTTTTAATTTTGTATATTTTACTTTTTAAAATATTTTATCCTATATATATATATATATATATATACTGGGGTATAGATGATTAACAATGTTGTACTTGTTTTAGGTGGACAGCAGAGGGACTCAGCCATATACATACATATAGCCATTTCCCTTTATTTTTTTGAGTGGTGAAAGGTTATTCTTTCTTTATGTGGTACTTAGTCACTTATTTCCCTCTTTTGTCCTTCCCTTTTTAGGTGATGAAAAGCAAATCTGAATTTGCCACACTGGTGTTGACTTTTTCTCTCTCTCCTAGGTCGAGGAGATCAGAAACGGTGTAGCGAAAATAGCTCAGTATGTCGAAGAAGTGAAGAAAAACCACAGCATCATTCTTTCTGCACCAAACCCAGAAGGAAGTAAGTTGTTGGTTTTAAAAAGAAGTGTGCCTGTCTGTCTGATCTGCCTGTCTTGCAGTCCATAGCGTAAGCCTCAGCCCGGGAACATGTGAGCTTAAGCTGGAAGCCTGTAAAAAATGTTGGAGGCTAGCAGCCCACCCTCTCTATTCTCGTGTCTGGTTTGGGTAAGCCAATGCCTCAGGGTGTGTGTGTGTGTGTGTGTGTGTGTGTGTGTGTGTGTTGTATAGCTTCCATGGGGTCTGCTGTTCAGCCTGGTTGAGGACAACTGATGCATGACAGCCATGAGATTACACTTTGGGACCACATCAGTGATTGATGAGGTCTTCAGTTCAGTTCAGTTCAGTCGCTCAGTCGTGTCTGACTCTTTGCGACCCCATGAATCACAGCACGCCAGGCTTCTCTGTCCATCACCAACTCCCGGAGTTTACCCATACTCATGTCTATCAAGTCAGTGATGCTATCTAGCCATCTCATCCTCTGTCATCTCCTTCTCCTCCTGCCCCCAGTCCCTCCCAGCATTAGTCTTTTCCAGTGAGTCAGCTCTTTGCATGAGGTGGCCAAAGTATTGGAGTTTCAGCTTCAGCAACAGTCCTTCCAGTGAACACCCAGGACTGATCTCCTTTAGAATGGACTGGTTGGATCTCCTTGTAGTCCAAGGGACTCTCAAGAGTCTTCTCCAAAACCACAGTTCAAAAGCATCAATTCTTTGGCGCTCAGCCTTCTTCACAGTCCAGCTCTCACTTCCATACATGACCACAGGAAAAACCATAGCCTTGACTAGATGGACCTTAGCTGGCAAAGTAATGTCTCTGCTTTTCAATATGCTGTCTTCAGTTCAGTTCAGTTCAGTCGCTCAGTCGTGTCCAACTCTTTGCGAGGTTGGTCATAACTTTACTTCCAAGGAGTAAGCGTCTTTTAATTTCATGGCTGCAATCACCATCTGCAGTGATTTTGGAGCCCAACAAAATAAAGTCTGACACTGTTTCCCCATCTATTTCCCATGAAGTGATGGGTCCAGGTGCCGTGATCTTAGTTTTCTGAATTTTGAGCTGTAAGCCAACTTTTTCACTCTTTTCTTTCACTTTCATCAAGAAGCTTCTTAGTTCTTCTTCACTTTCTGCCATAAGGGTGGTCTCATCTGCATATCTGAGTTTATTGATATTTCTCTTGGCAATCTTGATTCCAACTTGTGTTTCTTCCAGCCCAGCATTTCTCATGATGTACTCTGCATAGAAGTTAAATAAGCAGGGTGACAATATACAGCCTTGACGTACTCCTTTTCCTATTTGGAACCAGTCTGTTGTTCCATGTCCAGTTCTAACTGTTGCTTCTTGACCTGCATATAGGTTTCTCAAGAGGCAGGTCAGGTGGTCTGGTATTCCCCTCTCTTTCAGACTTTTCCACAGTTTATAGAGATCCACAGTCAAAGGCTTTGGCATAGTCAATAAAGCAGAAATAGAAGTTTTTCTGAAATTCTCTTGCTTTTTCAATGATCCAGTGGATGTTGGCAATTTGATCTCTGGTTCCTCTGCCTTTTCTAAAACCAGCTTGAACATGTGGAAGTCCACAGTTCACGTATTGCTGAAGCCTGGCTTGGAGAATTTTGAGCGTTACTTTCCTAGCGTGTGAGATGAGTAGAGCTGTGCTATGTTCACAGCTAAACAGTAGTGATAGTGTTTTGTGTTTAGATGAAAGCTAACGAGAGGTCGATCTGGAAAACAATAGAGCAGGATGGAGCAGTTTTAAAGATGAAGAACAGAGCAAGAGGTGGTTTTGCGTCTTCAGCAAAGGCTTTTGTGTAGTGTGTACTGTTCTCAGTAGCTGTGGAGGGCAGCATGTGAACAGGTGATTTAAAATGAACTGAACATCACAGTGTTGGCAGCTTTAAGGAAATATTTCCTTGAGCTGCAGTGATAAATTTTGAAAACTTTAAAGGTAAATGCTCTGGATAGGCCAGAAGACTGCTAATTGGAATCCATATGTCGTTTGGCGGAATAATTGATACGGTTACCGTATTGAGTCTTTTAATGCTTGGAAATGGTTCATCCCTCTGCTTAAGTCTTCTCTGCGTGCTCCCAGTGATGCATGTAGGGCTCTGCGTAGCGGTCTCACACACCTTTCGTGGCAGTCGATGCTTTTGATCTTATTGTGAATAGTATCTGCTGTAAATATTATTTTCTACTTGTTTCCATATATAAAAATAGAGTAGGTTTTGTATGTTGAGCTTTTATCTCACTCTCTGGCCCAGTTAACTATTTTTAATAATTTCTCTGTGGATCCCTTTGGATTGTCTCTATAGCCAGTCGTGTTATTTGTGAATAATGACAGTTGTCCCTCTGTTCTTAGGCTTTTTATTTTCAGTTGACTTTTTTTACTGACCTTCTTCTATACAGCATAGAATGGAAGTGGTGATGGGAACATGTTAGTCTCAGAGGAAAGTTGAAAGCAGCTTTGTTGGAGGGTTATTTGATGTGGCCTCACTTTTAAAAAATAACTTGATCTTAAATTGAAGAAGAACTCTTTTACTCATTTTGAAGATTATGTGTATCTTGTAAAATAATGCTTTGCATGTCTGCAGATGCCCTGTCTCATGATTTAGAAAAATGTTTCCCAGAAGCTTGACAAGATCACTAGCTGTTGTATTAAACGGGAGTTCTGTGGCCAGATACATCTGGGGTCATCTTCACAGCACATCCCCTCTTGGATATTTCAGTGTACTTAGAGCATAAAGGCCCTGAGAACTCCTGTGATGAAGAAACTATTTAACTTTGCTTAGTGAAGTGTTGCACAAATGCATTTGCCCACAGGACTTTTTATGTAACACTTGTTGACATCTTGCTTAATTCTTGGGGAAGATGAATTTGAATACGTGCTTGTGTATTTTTTCTTTTTTGAGAAATTTACCTCCAAAAATCTTTGCTCCCCGGTAGTAGCAGGTCCAGTTGTTTGAGTGAATTTAGAGCGCTAGTGCTTCACAGTCGTCCCTTTGGGCTCTGAAGAAAACTGTTGCTTTTAGTTTCACGACAAAGTGTGAGCCAGAGTGTAGGAAGTAGCGTCTCCCTGCTTACTTAGTTGGCCTCTGAAAGAAAGATGCCGTGGCTCCTGCCCCATGCTGCTGGGCCTAGGGAGTGCCCCAGGTGCTGCGGAGGGCAGTGAGCTGCAGTCCACCTGCCCTTTGTCCGTGCAGGGGGCAAGGGAGGGTGCAAATCGGAGCTCCAGCTCCTCAGAGCCTTGATTGCCCAGGCTCCTGGGTGGACATGGGGAAGGGTTCCAGAGCACGTGGCCACCAGGTGGCGCTACCCCGCCCTGGCCCGTTAGCTTCTGCTTCCGATGCAGGGTTGGCTGGGTGGCCAGGCCATTTCACTAACCTCAGTAACAAGATCCCAGAGGAAGGTTTGCTACAAAGCTAGCAGAGGGCACCTTTAACTTGCACTTGTCTTTATTGACCTTACACTTATGTATTTTTTTTTTTTGAAAGAAGGTCCTTGAAAATGTGTAAGTTTCAGGCTCTCCAAAATATGGATGCACCTGGCAGAACTCTGAAATAAATGTACATGATTCAGCTTTTTGATTCCTACTGGTGATAGGATTATGACTGACATCACCATCAGAGAAGGGTGGGGATTTTATTCATCAGTGACAGGGCTTGTTCCTTTAATCAGGAGTCATAGTCCCTTTCCTCAGCCTGTGTTTCAGGCGAGGACCTCCTAAAAAGTCGCACCTGTTGCTAACACTTTACCCTTCCCTCTTTTCCATCCCACTGTCTTTCTCCTGGGTTGGCCCCTCTCTGAGCAGTTGCGTCCTAATTGCATCCCATCTCTCATTCCCCGTCCTCCTCCCCCCTTCTGCTGGAGTGATGCCTTTAGTACGCATTTCAGGCTCTTGAGAACTATGTGGCCATCACTGCTTACCTGCCTCAGTGTAGAAAGCCTCTGCTCAGGTGAGCTGTGGGTTCGAACCCCAGTTGCACCATGAATTCACTGTTGGCCTTGGACAGATCACCCGTCATCATGTAGAAATGCCAGCTGCTGCTGTCCTCATTGTTTCTTCGTCATCTCCTCGTTTCCATCCCATCCTGCCTTCTGTTTCAGAGTGAGAGGCATCTGTCTTCCTTTTAAGGGTAAACTGTGGTGTGTGACCTTGAACCCTCCTCTGGGTGTTTTTTCCTGCTTCTTGTCAGCCAGAAGGCTGTCCATTTCCCCCTCCTTAGAACCACGCCTTCCCCACAGCCCTGCCTGACCCTCTAGTGGCTGTTTCTTTCTTGAGAGAGTGGTCTCTCCCCGCTCACCCCTCATCCTGCTGCAGGCCCCGCCCTGGCCCTGTGCTCCCTCCTTAGGGCCTGACCCTGTTGGCCGGCTCCCCTCCCCCACCCCAGCCTCTTCATTTTTTAAAGTTCACTTGCTTTGTTTTACCAAAGCCAGCACGTGCCTATTGTGCTCATTTTGGAAGAAAGCAAGAGAAAAAACACACTCATAATTTTGTCCATTGATATATAAATATATGTATATTAATGTTTGGGTATATATTTTTCTAGCAAAAACACATATTAAAAACAAATAATGTTTAAAAAGTGTAGAATTTGGATCACACAGTGCTTGTTGTCTTATAGCGTGCTCTTTTTGCTGATGAGTGTACATTACAGGCCCACCTGCCTTTTTTTTTTGACCCTACGACTTGGAGGATTCCAGCTCCTTGGCCGGGATTTGAACTTGCGCCCCCTACATTGGGAGTGCGCAGTGTTAATCACTGGACCGCCAGGCAAGTCCCTATAGGACCCTTTCCTTAGTGGCTGCCTAGCAGTAGCATTTTCACTTTTGGTGTTGATGTGGGAGCAGAGTGTTTTGGGACCAAACACCTTGGGTGAGATGGTGGCCCTTTATTTACTGTGGCAGGTGCCTTCCTCGCAGCGTGCGAGGGTCAGTACAGGCTCTCACGTTGCTATGCTGTCACAGTGGTCTGTGACCTTAGAGCTGCTGCTGTACTGAGCAGCAGGGGCTGCTGAGCGCTGGACGGGTGGAGGCTCGTTTGTGCTTTGAGATGGCTTTGTGTGGTGGGCGCTCTCCTCGGGTGTGACTGGGAGCTGAGGGTGTTGCGGATTGAGAGGATGGGCAGTTAGTGTGGTCTCGAGCACCCAGACCTGTAAGCCAGCTCTCCTGTCCCCGCTGCTGTTCCGAAATGGGGCCATAGGCCACAGGCTCACCCCACTCGGCCTGGGCATCCTGACCCAGCTATGTGTCCCTGAGTACTTGTAGCTTGTTTCCCGGGGCAGCAGTCCTGAAAATATTGTGCTGTGTCAGGGACTCATCCCATGAAACGTTCTTTTCATTAGTCTGACTCTTGAGACCCATATAGTCCATAGAATTCTCTAAGCAAGAATGTTGGAGTGTAGCCTTTCCCTTCTCCAGGGGATCTTCCCAACCCAGGGATCGAACCCAGGTCTCCCACATTGCAGGCTGATTCTTTATCAGCTGAGCCACAAGGGAAGCCCATTTTTAGTTTGAAACTTTTCAAATCTGTGGGCAAGTTGCAGTTTTGGTGCAGTGAAGACTCATACTTCCTTCACCTATCTTTACCAGTTATTACCATTTCATCACATTTGCTTTATCTCTGTGTGTGTATGTGTGTATTTGTGTACCTGGGAGTGCATATACATACACACATTGCACGTGTGTATACCATACATGTTATTTTTGCTGACTCATTTTAGAGTGAGTTGCACACCTGTGACCATCTACCCCTAATTACTCCGGCATTTATCTAAGAAGAGTATTTTCTTATAAACAGACAGTATAATTATCTAACGCAGAATATTTAATGTGGATAAAATCTATAGAATCCACAGTCCACATTCTCAAGTCAAGAACTGTCAAGCTGATATCCTTCAGCTTTCTAGGGTCCGTTCTAGACATCGAGGCAGTTAAAGCCCCGGACACAATGCTTTTAGGGTTGCCCTGTCTCGGTGGGACCTTGAGCCTTCCCCCACATGAAGGGCCCCTCTCTCTCCTCTAGTGATGCTCTGATGCACTTGCCAGATATCAGCCAATGTAGCTCAGCCAGTTTCTCTGATAGTGTGTGCATGATGGATATTTGCCCATCATTTTCTTTTTATCTTTCTGTATCCTTATACTTTAGATGTTTCTCTCATCTTTATATATAAAATATAGTTGGGTTTTGTCTTCTTGGCCCCTTTGATCGTTTTTTGTTGTTGTTGTTTTTTGTCTGTCATTAACTCTTGTAGTCTGTTTACTGGAATTATTGATACATTGGGACTGACATTCATAATCTTGTTTGCTTTATATTTTCCTTGCTTATTGTTACTTTTTCTCTCTTTCCATGCTGTCTTTTGGATTGGTTTTTTAAGAATTTTACCCTGCCTCGTTAGCTCTTTCCTATATTCTGTTTGCTATTGTTGTATTCGTTGTCCTGTAGATTGTAGTATGCATCTTTGACTTGTTGAAGTCTAATATAAATTTATGTTTTTACTACTTCCAAGTAATAGGAGGACCTTAGGAACCTTTAACTCTGTCCCTTCTTTTTGCTATCATCATCATCATATATATGTATTGTACTAGATAAAAATAATATATATTTTTATTTTATACAATAATACGGATTTGGAGCTACCCACATATTTACCTGTACCAGTGCTCCTCATTATTCTGTATCTTTAAACTTTCATCGGAAATTTTTTTTTCCTTTTAAAAACTACTATTCTTTCTTTTACTAGGGTTATGCCACTGTCTGAAATTGTCCTTACTTGATTTCATTCTTCAAGGATATTTTCAGTGAGCTTAGGAGTCTAGTTCATTGTTTTTTTCACCACTTTGAAAATTTGAAGATAAATTTTCAATGTCTTTTTTTTTTTTTTTGGCCAGCTATCTAATTACAGCTTATAAAAGATTTGATTTTTAGCCTTTGGATTTATCAATGCTGTGTTCATGTTTTCAGATATCATTTTCTTTTTATTTGTACTGTTTTTATAAGGCTTCTTGGATCTGTGGGTTGATATTTTCTGGCAGTTTTGAAAAAATATTGGTTATTTTCTCTTTGTTAAGTCATCTTTCCTCCCTTTTCTTATTTTGAGACTTGAATTATATGAGTATTAGACCTTTTCACTGTATCTTTTATGCCACTTGCCCTCTGTTCTCATCATTTTGTCTTGTGGTTTATTTTGAAATCTATCTGATTTGTCTCCTGACTTCTGTTTAGTGATTACCTTCCAGGTTAGGGAGTCTCTCTTAACCTATGAAGTTTTACTTTTAGTTAAAATCTTTTTCAGTCCTAGAATTTCACTGGGCTCCTTTTTCTCCTGTCCTGTTTTCCTGACAAAATCCTCAGTCTTATTTTTACCCCTTTGAACATGCTTATTTGAAGGTCTGTGTCTAATAACTCTGTTAACACAGCTCTGTTGTTTTCCTGGGGTTTATTTTCTCTGTCTTGCTGGTTGTTTGTGGTTGAGCACTGGGCTTTGTATGTGAAGGCTTGGGGCCACAGTGTGAGTCCTAGGATAGTTTTTTCTTTTTTAGAGATGATTTTTGTTTGTTTTTTAATTTTTTTCTTTTACTTTATTCTATGTTACAGTACTGTATTGGTTTTGCCATACATTGACATGAATCAGCCACAGGTGTACACGATCTCCCAATGCTGAAGCTCCCTCCCACCTCCCACCCCATATCATCTCTCTGGATCACCTCGTGCACCAGCACCAAGCATCCTGTATCCTATATTGAACATAGACTGGCGCTTCGTTTCTTACGTGTTTCAATGCCATTCTCCCAAACCATCCCACCCTCTCCCTCTCCCTCAGAGGCCAAAAGTTCGTTCTATACCTCTGTGTCTCTTTTGTTGTCTCTCATACAGGTTCATAATCACTATCTTTCTAAATTCCATATATATGTGTCAGTATACTGTATTGGTGTTTTTCTTTCTGGCTTACCTCATTTTTGAACATTTCTGATGGACAGCTGGGGGCGCCAACATTCTGGACCTGGCTCCCCTTTCTCCCAGGGCATGGCCTTGTGTCAGCTCAGCGTTTTCTCAGCTGCTCAAAGCCTTGGCTGCCTCAGTGTCAAGCCGCTCCATTCACTGGCTCACATCTCTGGGTTTCCTTCTCTTAAATCTTCTTTTTCTGCTTTTGTAGGTTTATGATGCCTTTAAGCAGATTTTTTTTTTAATGTTTTGTCCAACTCTTCTGATTGTTCTGAGCAGGAGAACTGATCGGAATGACCTAGTCCACTGGATAAGGATGTTTCCCATCTTTGCCTTCTTTTCTGTGTATTGAAATCCTGCCTTTATCAAGTATAACCTCGTGGCCTGCTTCTGTAGCTTGAAGGGCTAAGTACAGTAATGCCTCTTTTACTTCTCTAATTAATGCTTGAGCCCCTGCGTGCCTGTGTTGGCAGGAAGGTCCAGTGATTCCATCCTGAATGACCCCCCAACACAGGGGTTTTCTTTTCTAGGAAGTGAGCCATGCTTTGGAATGGCTCCCCGACTCTGTGTCCTCAGCAGGGCAGACTCTGCACAGACCCTCCTGCTCATGTACTCTTCCTCTTGGACATCTTCCTCGACTTTCCTTCCCCACATGCAGTGATGGGGCCTCTGGGGTTGTTCCGCCAGTGCAGGAATCCATACTCCCGCCTGGAGCCTGCTTTGATTAGGATAGCAGGAAAGAAAACAAGCACGTAGCAGGCTCCCCCCTCCCCACAAGAATATGGTTAAATTTCTGCTTGCTTTTTTCAGGTCTAGGTTGTTAACAATAGATTCAGGGTACTATTTCATCAATTGATTGGTATAAACCAGCTGTTCTCAAACTTAGGTGTGCTCCAGCATCACCTGGGGGGCTTAAGTCACATTCCTGTGCCCATCCAGTGATGGTTCCTATGGGTAGGTCAGGGGTGGGGCCCAGGAATTTGCATTTCTAATAAACATTCACCTGATACTGAAGCTGCTGGTCCAGGATTCACTCTCTGAGAACCACTGGTGTGATCAATAGTTTCTCTAAAGAAAAACCCAACAAACTTGAATATTTACCAAGAATCAGTTCAGTTCAGGTCAGTCGCTCAGTCGTGTCCAACTCTTTGCAACCTCATGAACTGCAGCACGCCAGGCCTCCTTGTCCATCACCAACTCCTGGAGTTCACCCAAACTCATGTCCATCAAGTCGGTGATGCCATCCAGCCATCTCATCCTCTGTCGTACCCCTTTTCCTCCTGCCCCCAATCCCTCCCAGCATCAGAGTCTTTTCCAATGAGTTAAGTCTTCTCATGAGGTGGCCAAAGTACTGGACTTTCAGCTTTAGCACCATTCCTTCCAAAGAAATCCCAGGGCTGATCTCCTTCACAATGGACTGGTTGGATCTCCTTGCAGTCCAAAAGACTCTCAAGAGTCTTCTCCAACACCACAGTTCAAAAGCATCACTACTTCAGCGCTCAACCTTCTTCACAGTCCAACTCTCACATCCATACATGACCACTGGAAAAACCATAGCCTTGACTAGACGGACCTTAGTTGGCAAAGTAATGTCTCTGTTTTTGAATATGCTATCTAGGTTGGTCATAACTTTTCTTCCAAAGAATAAGCATCTTTTAATTTCATGGCTGCAGTCACCATTTGCAGTGATTTTGGAGCCCCCCAAAATAAAGTCTGACACTGTTTCCACTGTTCCCCATCTATTTCCCATGAAGTGATGAGACCAGATGCCATGATCTTTGTTTTCTGAATGTTGAGCTTTAAGCCAACTTTTTCACTCTCCTTTCACTTTCATCAAGAGGCTTTTTATTTCCCTTTTCACTTTCTATTGTTCCATTTACATTGGTGGACATTATTGATGTTGGATATTGTAACTCACATGTCTTTTTTATTTCTAATTTATAGAAATAAAAGAAGAGCTTGAAGATCTGAACAAAGAAATCAAGAAAACTGCTAATAAAATTCGGACTAAGTTGAAGAGTGAGTTAAAGCTTTAATTACTGATTATTTATAATCAATGATGGTGGGAATGTGGGTGTTATTATTTTCTTCTTTATAACTTTTTATTCTTTTACATTTTCAAAAGTTAAGATTGTGACCACTATAAAATAAATCGTTTGTATGTACTTGGAATAGTGACCCTTGCTTAAGTTCCTCATTATTCTAGAATTATTAAGTTACCAGCTGTAAGGCTCACACATGAGGAGCTAGAGTTAAGGGCTATTAATGCTTAAATTTTGGGGTGAGGCACTCATTCATGTTCCACAGCAGTGAGCACTTGCTTATAAACTGTTTATCTCTCATATTGTTACGACATTTGGGCTAAATTGTAGATACTTGAGAAGGTAAGTAGCCTTCAACATGAATTGCCAGGCTCTTCTTGAATGGTCTTCTAGCTGGTGAGATCCTGTGAGCCTTTCTTACAGTTCAGCTCAGCTGATGGTGCCCACAGCCTCCCCATGGAACTTAAACAGAGGTGGTGGTTCTTGATGTGCTAGCATGTTTTAATTTTTACAAAATAACATAGAAATCAAGAACATATCTAAAGATCAAAGGGAACCTTTATTATGGAAAATTTCAGACATACATGGGGGAAAGGGGTTACCACCACAAGCCTAGGGTCCACACTCATCAACTCTGCAGGTCTCAGTGGCCCCTACCCCACCCAACTGGTTTCACAATCAATGGCAGATATCTAGGGCTTCATCAGTATATAGTTTTCAGTGTGTATTTCTAACACAAGGATCCCCTCCCCCAAACACAACTGCAATGCTCTTATGTATATCTAAGTCACCTTAGTTGTTATTATTTATTATAAACTATCTAGTCAGAATTCACATTTCCCCAGTGATCTTTTAATTTTTCTTCAACAGTTTATTTAAATTCTTGTTTGGACCAGACTTGGTTTGACTTCTCTGATGGCTCAGACGTTAAAGCGTCTGTCTACAGTGCGGGAGACCCGGGTTCGATCCCTGGGTCGGGAGGATCCCCTGGAGAAGGAAATGGCTATCCACTCCAGTACTGTTACCTGGAAAATCCCATGGATGGAGGAGCCTGGTAGGCTACAGTCCATGGGGCCACAAAGAGTCGGACACGACTGAGCGACTCCACTTTCTTGTTTGGACTATATAGTATGATTGGTTGTTATGTTTTTTTTTCAGGTCAGGTTCTTCCATCTTTCCCCACCACCAGTGCGTTTCCCTCTTGGTTGGAGAAACCAGGACATTAGTTTATCAGAAGTTGCCCTCTTGCAGAGTTTCACTGATTTTTTTTATCTCTCATATTGTTACGACATTTGGGCTAAATTGTAGATACTTGAGAAGGTAAGTAGCCTTCAACATGAATTGCCAGGCTCTTCTTGAATGGTCTTCTAGCTGGTGAGATCCTGTGAGCCTTTCTTACAGTTCAGCTCAGCTGATGGTGCCCACAGCCTCCCCATGGAACTTAAACAGAGGTGGTGGTTCTTGATGTGCTAGCATGTTTTAATTTTTACAAAATAACATAGAAATCAAGAACATATCTAAAGATCAAAGGGAACCTTTATTATGGAAAATTTCAGACATACATGGGGGAAAGGGCTTACCACCACAAGCCTAGGGTCCACACTCATCAACTCTGCAGGTCTCAGTGGCCCCTACCCCACCCAACTGGTTTCACAATCAATGGCAGATATCTAGGGCTTCATCAGTATATAGTTTTCAGTGTGTATTTCTAACACAAAGATCCCCTCCCCCAAACACAACTGCAATGCTCTTATGTATATCTAAGTCACCTTAGTTGTTATTATTTATTATAAACTATCTAGTCAGAATTCACATTTCCCCAGTGATCTTTTAATTTTTCTTCAACAGTTTATTTAAATTCTTGTTTGGACCAGACTTGGTTTGACTTCTCTGATGGCTCAGACGTTAAAGCGTCTGTCTACAGTGCGGGAGACCCGGGTTCGATCCCTGGGTCGGGAGGATCCCCTGGAGAAGGAAATGGCTATCCACTCCAGTACTGTTACCTGGAAAATCCCATGGATGGAGGAGCCTGGTAGGCTACAGTCCATGGGGCCACAAAGAGTCGGACACGACTGAGCGACTCCACTTTCTTGTTTGGACTATATAGTATGATTGGTTGTTATGTTTTTTTTTCAGGTCAGGTTCTTCCATCTTTCCCCACCACCAGTGCGTTTCCCTCTTGGTTGGAGAAACCAGGACATTAGTTTATAGAAGTTGCCCTCTTGCAGAGTTTCACTGATTTTCATCCCTTTAATGTCACTCAACAGGTTCCACTATGCTCTGTATTTCCTGTGAATGGACAGATAAGTTCTCCAAAGTGAATCAAATTCAGGTTATCCACTTTGAAATGTGAAGCTGTAACATCTGGTTTTATTTTGTGATATTGTGAACAGCTGATGCTTACCAAAACTCACACATTTATTAGGAGTTGAAAAGATAAAATATGTTTGAGTTTAGGCTTGAAAACCTTTCATTTTTTTTTTTGAGATTAAAATGTAACTTCTTCCTCTTTGCTTCTAGCTATTGAACAGAGTTTTGATCATGATGAGGGTGGAAATCGAACTTCTGTGGAGCTTCGGATACGAAAAACCCAGGTTTGATGATCAGCCTTTTCCTAGTGTGAGGCAATGTCGAAGACCAAGAAGTCTTTTTACTTCCTTCTTTAAAATTCAGAATAATTGCATCCTTACTGTCACATTAATGCTCACAGCATTTCTGCATAAAGACAGTATTTATAGATTCTCTTTCTAGAGGATGAAGGGAAAAAAGTCTCTTCAGCCCATCAGCAGAAATCTCTTCTAAAGAGCAGAGAATTATCTGAGTCATTTTAGTGTTCACGATGAACTCCTCATCTTTTAGAGGCTGATGGTACGGCAAAGTGGAGTTTAGTCCACTTAACTCCACTTGACAAACGAGGATTATGGATTCAGACTCTGGGGACACCTTGCTTGAGTGCCAGCCTGACCCCAGTCGCTAACTGACTTCTCGTAATGGTGGTTTTCATCCCTTCTGTGGAATGGGGTCCAGTAATAGTACAGAAGGGTTACTGTGAAAATCAAATAAGACAACGGAGGTAAAGTTCTTAGCATAGATTCTGTTACACAGTAGACAGTAAGCTGCTATTATTCTTATTTCCCATTCGAAGGAGTAAGCATGTTAGTTTGAATTTATAGAATGTAATATTTTTATATGTAAGTGAAAAGCCTTCTCTTTTAGTAGAAGAAATGACCATGTGTATTGGTCTATTTTTTTCCTACTTTAATAGCATTCAGTGCTATCTCGAAAGTTTGCGGAAGTCATGACGGAATATAACGAAGCACAGACTCTGTTTCGGGAGCGAAGCAAAAGCCGTATACAGCGTCAGCTAGAAATAAGTGAGTCAGTGAGCATGCTTTTTTTGTTAAAAACGTGTTTTTTTCCCGTAACGTCTGACATGAAAGTATGTACCATCAAAAAAGTAATTTCATCCCTGTTTTTATCAGTATTGTAAAGCGTAAAGCCCTTTCATAGCTTCCCATTCATTGAATCAACCAACCTATACCTTACTTACCTTCTTCAGCAGATTCTGAGTGAGTAGTCTTTAAATTACTTTCTGGTGACGGTTACCTGTAAAGTGTTGATCGGATCTGAAAAGCTTCCAGCCTTCACTTCCTCATGTAATTTTTGTGTCCGCACCCTGTCCTGCCCCATCTCAGGGGACAGTCTACATGGTTCTCATGATTCTTCATGTCTGGTGAGCAGACACTTCCTGCCCTTGTGCTCCAGACTTTCTTCCTAGGATGTTTGTCTGTGCAGCTTTGGAGGATAGAACTTAGATTTTCCTCTGGGCAGAAGGCTGTTTGCTTGCTGAACAAAGGTCAGGCAGGCTTGCTTACTCCCCACTGTGAACGATCAGGGTCCCTCAGCTGCGACACAGGCCGAAGGTGGGTGCACTGTCCACCGAGACTGCTCTGCGTCTCCCGTGGACTTGGAGAGAAGGGAGCAGCTACGAACTTGAACCGCATTCAGTGACATTTTGACTTTGTTGACGTGTAATTGACATACCATGTGAACAGGTACTCAAAGTGTACTGCCCGGTGGTCTTTAGTATGTAAATTAGCACAATCAATTCCAGACCATTTTAATCCCTCCAAAAGGAAACTCGACACCCATTGTCAGGCACTTCCTGTTTCTCTCCCCAGAGGCCTAGGCACCCACCAGTTTACTCCTCTGTCTATGAATTTGCACATTTGGGCATCCGAACGAATGGAGTCGTACAATATATGATTTCTTGTGACTGGCCCTTTCACTTGGCACAGGGTTTTCAAGGTTCAGCCATCCTGCAGCAAACATGAGTATTTCATCTCTTTTTATGGTTGGATCACATTCCATTGTGTGGATGGACCACGTTAGCATTATGTTTATACATCCATCAGGCGAAGAACATTTGGGTGGTTTCTAGTTTTAGATAATTATGAATAATACTGCTGTGAATGTTCACATTAAATTACATTTTAATTATTATGATGTTTATTCATTTAATTTTGTCTTTTGTGGCACAGAGTGTGAAAATAGGAATTATCAATTGGGTTTTTCCAAAATCCTGTGAACTTGTTCATAGGAAACATTAATATATTTAACTCAAGAAAAAATATTAATAACCAAAATACAAAGAGTATTAGAGCCTCTGGTTCTAGTTTTACAATCTTTATTATTTCCAGTTAACATATACTAAGTCTAGCTTACCCTCCTTTCCTATAAGCCAGTTAAACTTTTAGGAAAATTGATATGCCCAAAATTTGTATCTATCAATTTCCTTTTTATAGTTGTTTGTCATCCATACTAAACTTGGATTTTTATTAGTCATTCCAGTTACAAGGTTTTTCATGAGTGTTTTCCAGTTCTTCCTACTTCTTAAGGGCTTCTGTCATCATTAACACTTGCCAAAAAAATATACTGGAAAAATTAGAAAAACACTGGTTAAAATGTTAGCAACTCAGATTTTACCCGCTAACTTATGGATGCAAAGGTAATTTTAAAATACTGCTGCATACTGAATGAAGTTTTCCCTTGTTGATATTTTAGCTGGAAAAACTACCACCGATGATGAGCTGGAAGCGATGCTGGAAAGTGGGAATCCCTCCATCTTCACGTCAGATGTGAGTGCCAGGTGGCTGTGTGGCACTGTATAAATACGTGTGTTTGTATTTATACATTTTTTTTCTTTCTTTAACCTCTAGAAAAATCTTAAGCTCATTAGTATTTCTCCTTTGTTTTTGTTTTTCAAAGATTATATCAGATTCACAAATTACTAGACAGGCTCTGAATGAAATTGAGTCCCGTCATAAAGACATCATGAAGCTGGAGACGAGCATCCGCGAGCTACATGAGATGTTCATGGACATGGCCATGTTTGTTGAGACTCAGGTAATCGCATGCATCTTCGCTTCTCTGAAACAAGAGCTATGGTTTGTAAAATCGGATACCTGACTCCAATCTATTGGGAAAGCCATATTCTGGATCCAGTCTTGTAATTCAAAAACTGATTATATCATTACTGCCATGTAAGACTCAAGTGCTCGAAGCACCTTTAATCTTCAACAGTAGGGGACTGATTTAAGGTACGATGTGTCCATAGGATAAGCAGCCATAAGTAGACAACCACAGGTAGACAACAAGTTCACGGAAGATTTTGAATGAAATATGCAAATGTATGTGTTGGAAGTTAAGTTGACATAAGAGGGTGATATTAAACCTTATATGTATGTGTGTATATATATATATGGGGCTTCCCTGTTGGCTCAGATGGTAAACAGTCTGCAAGGCAGGAGACTCAGATTTGCTCCCTGGGTCAGGAAGATCTCCTGGAGAAGGGAATGACTACCCACTCCAGTATTCTTGCCTGGAGAATTCCATGAACAGAGGAGCCTGGTAGGCTGCAGTCCATGGGGTTGCAAAGAGTCAGACACGACTGAGCAACTTAACACTTCACGTCACTTCATATGTGTATATACACCTCTATATATAAATGTAAATATATATGCAGCATACACCCTCATACTCCTATATATAGTGTGTGTGGCATAAAGTCAGCTACATGAAACAGTACTCAGAAGGAAAGAAATATGCCAAGCAGTATAGCAACAGTGGGACTATGGGAATTTTAGTTTTCTTCTCTAAAATATATTTTCAAGTTTCCTACAAGGAGCAGATATTAGAGTAATAATTTGGAGAAATATATAAAAGAATAAGCACTGGAGGGGATAGACTTTGACATAAATAGAAGCTTATACTTGCTACAGTGTTCAGTACCACAAGCAGAAGGGGGCAGGTATGAGGAGACCTTTATGAGGGACTGTGGAAGTTAATGCAGTTTTTTAAGAAGATAAAATTTACTCAAGAGGGAGGGCATACACAAACACACACACACACACACACACACACACACACACACATATAAAATTATGACTGATTATCACATTGTTGTACAGCAGAAACCAAAGCAACATTGTTAAGCAGTTTTCCTCCAATTAAAAACAGAAAAGCAACAACACACACACATACACAAAAAAAGAATATAAAATTCAGTGTAAAATAAAGCTGGTGGTTCCAGTTAGGTGTGGGGGGGTGCTTGCCCTCCTCTTGTGATGGTGAGTAATGTCCTCTGAGACTTTTCATGTGTGTGAGGCTCACACTTTCTTGGTCATTCATGGATTGATGGGCCATTGAGTCCAGTGGCTGACTGCCCTGTGAAGGCAAAGCCTTTGTACCAGAGCATCTTAGGAGTCACATCACAGTCATGTCCTCCCTCCCACAGAGGCTGGATTCAGGATTTGTTGTGGCAGGAATGGTCCTCCGATGGGCCTGTTTGCTGGTTTCCTGGGTTATGTAAGGAGCACTGGGATCTGGGTACCAGATTCATCCTCCATATCACCAGCAACCTTTTGAAGATTTAGCTTGATGAACTTTGCCATAAAAATTTGTGCAGAGTTGAGGTGCTATGAATTTGCAGATGAGGTGGGGACGGGGCAGGTTCACTCCTTGCTGATTTGGGGGTGCCTGTTGCCACTCACGGTGCTGAAAGGGAGTCTGGCTGCTGACAGCTTTTGTTTTTAGGAAGGAAACCAGTGAGACAGTTAGACCAATCTGAGTACTTTTGTCATTACTAAAGATTTTAGAGTACCTTGGACGTTTAGTTAGGATTGTTCTGTGTCAGATATGTTAATCTCTACTAGAAAAATCGATATATCAATGTATTCTTAGCTTGGTTGCATTGTTTCCTTTCAGAAGTCTGTTAGTATTGCAAGTATTGACTCATCTAATTCAAAATATGTTTAGTCAAAACTGACTAGTATGTTGAAATGTGTGGATGAGTAAGTTAACTCTGCGTCACTTTCCAATGCTTTACTATTCACTGCTGCAGATTATGTCTGTTGGTGGACAGAAAACCAGGTAATGTGCTTTTCTCCCCTGACGCTTCACTGGGTTCATCTCACTTTACATTTTTTTGCTCATTAATCTAGTCAATATAATGGGAGACATAAACTATTCCTAGTTTACTGGTATTTTAAAGAAATGACAAATAGTGTCTACCCATCAGAAAAGAGGTCATTCTTTAGACGTCGTATGTTTGTGCATAATAGTAAATGTTAGCTTAGCCTAAAGCCAGCTGCCTCTCATTCACTGTGCCCATTTTAAGAGTGTTCCTATATTAAAGCATATCTCAAGGCCTACTTTATATGCCTTTAATTGTCAGCATTGTTGCCCATCCCTTTTAGTTCTTTTTATAATGTAAATTGGATTTTGATTACTTTTCATATTGACACATTTATAATGGTCTCATCTTTTTGTAAATGTGAAAAATATTTCCGTGTCCATTCCATGCACATTACATTCCTGTGGAAACTTTACAGCTGCTCTCTGACTGTTTTAAGAGGCACAATTAAGTCATCTGGAAGTATCCTCTAAGTTTGAAACTTTTCATTTTAAGGGTGAAATGATCAACAACATAGAAAAAAATGTTATGAATGCTGCAGACTATGTAGAGCATGCGAAAGAAGAAACGAAGAAAGCTATTAAATATCAAAGCAAAGCAAGAAGGGTGAGTTTGGTCTTTCAGAGTTAAAGTACGTTTTCCTCTGGATTTGGTTTCACATGGTCATACACTGATGCAAGCCTACTTTAAATGTATTCCAGGAAATAAAAACTTCTTACATTAATCTTGCATTTGAAAACTGAAGTAATTCTTTTTGTTGAAACGTTTGAAGTGTATCAGATAAGTTATGTTGACAGTGAACCCTGTCAGTTCTAAGTAATGATAACTTAGGTTAAAGTTGGCCCCACCTCCCTTTCCTCAGTTGAATGGGTTTCAATTCCAGAGTTCTCTGTTTCTTGGGTCATTATTTGGAGCGACATATAAAACTCATGGGACTGGAAATTCTTCTAAAAATCATTGGTTACACAGTTTATGCAGTGAACACTTTATTCATTAGGTTATTTGCTAATCCTTTGGATTGGAGGAAAGAGAATTGCTTGAGACCATGGACCTCAGATGTTATGTAGCACTCACAATGAAGCTTTGTAAAGGAGTTTTAATATCTTCATGGTGACAGCTTTCTAAGGAAACAGCAAAACTACAGAATTCAGTTCTGATTCAGGGACTGGAAAACTGTATCTCCTTGTGTGACCCGGCCCACCACTTCTTGGTTTCTTTGTCCCCAGTGTAGACGAGAGCGACACAAGGCACCAAACCCACGCCCTCAGTGCCTGTCGCCGCCCTCCTGCTGTCAGAGGCCTTTCTCGGTGCCTGTCAGGGGAGATTTCCATGCCATGTCATAAAGGCCTGGTAAAGAGGGAGTTTCAGAATGTTCAGGAAAAATGAAGAGTCAGATTCACCTGTGACAATGGTCCATAGATGTTCTTAAACACGAGGCACATCCAGGCTTTCATGTCAGCCTGCGAAGCATCTCACCCTGCTTTCTCTTGGGAATATCTGTGTATTAATTATCTTTGAGATGTAAGACATGGTTTCTTACATTATTCTGTGTTACCAGATTTTAAAATATTGAACCTTAAACTAAAGTGAGGTGGTGAGGTCCAGGTGTGAAGTGCTCTGGTTCAGGCACAAAATGGACTCACACTTTAAAGCAGTCACTAAAAAAGGGCAGGTCCCATCCTTTCTCCATGACCTGAACAGCAGGTGAGACCAGTGAATGTTTCCATGAGACATTCCCATCTCATCCTGATCCGGCAGAGAAGGCCTTGCTCTAGCAGGTGGCTGGGTCAGTACA
>SJYC01079381.1:0-54820 GCA_006408675.1 Madoqua kirkii | reverse complement strand
TGCTCCCTGGGTCAGGAAGATCTCCTGGAGAAGGGAATGACTACCCACTCCAGTATTCTTGCCTGGAGAATTCCATGAACAGAGGAGCCTGGTAGGCTGCAGTCCATGGGGTTGCAAAGAGTCAGACACGACTGAGCAACTTAACACTTCACGTCACTTCATATGTGTATATACACCTCTATATATAAATGTAAATATATATGCAGCATACACCCTCATACTCCTATATATAGTGTGTGTGGCATAAAGTCAGCTACATGAAACAGTACTCAGAAGGAAAGAAATATGCCAAGCAGTATAGCAACAGTGGGACTATGGGAATTTTAGTTTTCTTCTCTAAAATATATTTTCAAGTTTCCTACAAGGAGCAGATATTAGAGTAATAATTTGGAGAAATATATAAAAGAATAAGCACTGGAGGGGATAGACTTTGACATAAATAGAAGCTTATACTTGCTACAGTGTTCAGTACCACAAGCAGAAGGGGGCAGGTATGAGGAGACCTTTATGAGGGACTGTGGAAGTTAATGCAGTTTTTTAAGAAGATAAAATTTACTCAAGAGGGAGGGCATACACAAACACACACACACACACACACACACACACACACACACATATAAAATTATGACTGATTATCACATTGTTGTACAGCAGAAACCAAAGCAACATTGTTAAGCAGTTTTCCTCCAATTAAAAACAGAAAAGCAACAACACACACACATACACAAAAAAAGAATATAAAATTCAGTGTAAAATAAAGCTGGTGGTTCCAGTTAGGTGTGGGGGGGTGCTTGCCCTCCTCTTGTGATGGTGAGTAATGTCCTCTGAGACTTTTCATGTGTGTGAGGCTCACACTTTCTTGGTCATTCATGGATTGATGGGCCATTGAGTCCAGTGGCTGACTGCCCTGTGAAGGCAAAGCCTTTGTACCAGAGCATCTTAGGAGTCACATCACAGTCATGTCCTCCCTCCCACAGAGGCTGGATTCAGGATTTGTTGTGGCAGGAATGGTCCTCCGATGGGCCTGTTTGCTGGTTTCCTGGGTTATGTAAGGAGCACTGGGATCTGGGTACCAGATTCATCCTCCATATCACCAGCAACCTTTTGAAGATTTAGCTTGATGAACTTTGCCATAAAAATTTGTGCAGAGTTGAGGTGCTATGAATTTGCAGATGAGGTGGGGACGGGGCAGGTTCACTCCTTGCTGATTTGGGGGTGCCTGTTGCCACTCACGGTGCTGAAAGGGAGTCTGGCTGCTGACAGCTTTTGTTTTTAGGAAGGAAACCAGTGAGACAGTTAGACCAATCTGAGTACTTTTGTCATTACTAAAGATTTTAGAGTACCTTGGACGTTTAGTTAGGATTGTTCTGTGTCAGATATGTTAATCTCTACTAGAAAAATCGATATATCAATGTATTCTTAGCTTGGTTGCATTGTTTCCTTTCAGAAGTCTGTTAGTATTGCATAGTATTGACTCATCTAATTCAAAATATGTTTAGTCAAAACTGACTAGTATGTTGAAATGTGTGGATGAGTAAGTTAACTCTGCGTCACTTTCCAATGCTTTACTATTCACTGCTGCAGATTATGTCTGTTGGTGGACAGAAAACCAGGTAATGTGCTTTTCTCCCCTGACGCTTCACTGGGTTCATCTCACTTTACATTTTTTTGCTCATTAATCTAGTCAATATAATGGGAGACATAAACTATTCCTAGTTTACTGGTATTTTAAAGAAATGACAAATAGTGTCTACCCATCAGAAAAGAGGTCATTCTTTAGACGTCGTATGTTTGTGCATAATAGTAAATGTTAGCTTAGCCTAAAGCCAGCTGCCTCTCATTCACTGTGCCCATTTTAAGAGTGTTCCTATATTAAAGCATATCTCAAGGCCTACTTTATATGCCTTTAATTGTCAGCATTGTTGCCCATCCCTTTTAGTTCTTTTTATAATGTAAATTGGATTTTGATTACTTTTCATATTGACACATTTATAATGGTCTCATCTTTTTGTAAATGTGAAAAATATTTCCGTGTCCATTCCATGCACATTACATTCCTGTGGAAACTTTACAGCTGCTCTCTGACTGTTTTAAGAGGCACAGTTAAGTCATCTGGAAGTATCCTCTAAGTTTGAAACTTTTCATTTTAAGGGTGAAATGATCAACAACATAGAAAAAAATGTTATGAATGCTGCAGACTATGTAGAGCATGCGAAAGAAGAAACGAAGAAAGCTATTAAATATCAAAGCAAAGCAAGAAGGGTGAGTTTGGTCTTTCAGAGTTAAAGTACGTTTTCCTCTGGATTTGGTTTCACATGGTCATACACTGATGCAAGCCTACTTTAAATGTATTCCAGGAAATAAAAACTTCTTACATTAATCTTGCATTTGAAAACTGAAGTAATTCTTTTTGTTGAAACGTTTGAAGTGTATCAGATAAGTTATGTTGACAGTGAACCCTGTCAGTTCTAAGTAATGATAACTCAGGGTTAAAGTTGGCCCCACCTCCCTTTCCTCAGTTGAATGGGTTTCAATTCCAGAGTTCTCTGTTTCTTGGGTCATTATTTGGAGCGACATATAAAACTCATGGGACTGGAAATTCTTCTAAAAATCATTGGTTACACAGTTTATGCAGTGAACACTTTATTCATTAGGTTATTTGCTAATCCTTTGGATTGGAGGAAAGAGAATTGCTTGAGACCATGGACCTCAGATGTTATGTAGCACTCACAATGAAGCTTTGTAAAGGAGTTTTAATATCTTCATGGTGACAGCTTTCTAAGGAAACAGCAAAACTACAGAATTCAGTTCTGATTCAGGGACTGGAAAACTGTATCTCCTTGTGTGACCCGGCCCACCACTTCTTGGTTTCTTTGTCCCCAGTGTAGACGAGAGCGACACAAGGCACCAAACCCACGCCCTCAGTGCCTGTCGCCGCCCTCCTGCTGTCAGAGGCCTTTCTCGGTGCCTGTCAGGGGAGATTTCCATGCCATGTCATAAAGGCCTGGTAAAGAGGGAGTTTCAGAATGTTCAGGAAAAATGAAGAGTCAGATTCACCTGTGACAATGGTCCATAGATGTTCTTAAACACGAGGCACATCCAGGCTTTCATGTCAGCCTGCGAAGCATCTCACCCTGCTTTCTCTTGGGAATATCTGTGTATTAATTATCTTTGAGATGTAAGACATGGTTTCTTACATTATTCTGTGTTACCAGATTTTAAAATATTGAACCTTAAACTAAAGTGAGGTGGTGAGGTCCAGGTGTGAAGTGCTCTGGTTCAGGCACAAAATGGACTCACACTTTAAAGCAGTCACTAAAAAAGGGCAGGTCCCATCCTTTCTCCATGACCTGAACAGCAGGTGAGACCAGTGAATGTTTCCATGAGACATTCCCATCTCATCCTGATCCGGCAGAGAAGGCCTTGCTCTAGCAGGTGGCTGGGTCAGTACATTACCTGGAGTGGCCACTGGTCAGAACCCAAGGCTCATTTCGAAATTCATCACAACTTCTCCAGCTCAAGCCCTGACATCTGAACCACCCGCAGCTTGTTCATCTCTCTTTCTCTGCTGTTGGGTGTGTGGTCCTTAAGATGTTGGCCGTCATCCCCTCTTGTGGTGTCCCAGTTCCATTCCCGGGCAGCCAGGTTAGCCCCTGAGAGACTGGATGATGCTAGTGGAATGATCTGTTTTATTCAGTGTGGCAGTTAAGTGAATGACTTAACAGCCAATAGCAAGCAAACAAGAAGGAAAGTGTAGGGGCTTAGGTCACCGATTTCCTCAGTCACTGACCTGGCCACACAGCTCTCTATACGTGAAAAAAAAAAAATCAGCTGTATGTCTCAGTTCATCAGAAATTTATCAAAAGAATATAGTCATGTGCTTTCTCATCGATAAAACCTAATATTTCACGTTCTATAATAGTATGTCTACAAGTAGTCTGACCTCATTAAATTAAAAATCTCTCTTTTGGACAACTTTGAAAATTGTCAAACAGTTAATCGATGGCCCATAATTTGGATTTTAAAACACATTCCGATGTATTATTTGATTTTTAAATGAACGATATCTTCTAATACGGCAGTGTGGAATTAACCATGATATAATCAGCTTGCTTTTCTTTGACAGAAAAAGTGGATAATTGTGGCTGTGTCACTGGTTCTGTTGGCTGTGATTGCTCTAATTATTGGTTTATCAGTTGGCAAGTGATGATGTGGATAACGGCAGCGTGCATGTCTCTGCCAGCACGGCAGTAAGTAACTAATCAACTAATCTGCTTACTCACTTGCCCAATTAGCTAATAGTGGTGCTCGCCCGATTCAGAAATACTGGAAAGTAACAAAAGCCTGCCAGCGGAGTATCTGCCTGACTTCTGCATTCAGACCTCTAGTCATGGCGTGCTGAGAATAAGCACTGGCTGGCTTGCCGTCCATTTCTAAACCAGGGTTGTCTTCCTGCTGTTTTCTGAAACCTCTGGATTTGTTTGGAAATGATAGTAGGGGTGGCAGCAGCTCCTGACTCTCCAGGCTTTTGTTTTTGATCCAGGAAGACGCTTCCTTATTGAAGCCCTTCATCAGTGGAATAACTTCAGTAATGAGGATTAATTCTCAATGAAAAAACTAACATTTAATAATTTGTCTCATAAGTTTTAATTCTTAGAATAAGTGCAACAACTGAACGTGCTTTCTGAGCTGTATTTATTTGCTCACCATTTTACTATGGAATTAGAGGGAATGGGACGAAAACTGAAGAACATTCAGTGGAAACAAGAGACTTGGTCTCACTTGTCTCCACTGGCATCATTGAGTTTGTTTTAAATGTGTCCACATTCAAATGAAAATTGTACTGAGTAGCATGCCTGTTAATTCTCAATTTAAAGGGTTTGGAATACAAAAGATACTCAAAAGATATTATTTATTTATAGCACCTTTATTTTTATGCACTGTATGAGTGTCACCTTTCACCAAACTTTGGTAGATTTTGTGCTTTTCGTCTCTTTTTATGCATTTAGAATCATCCTTCTTTCAACTCTTAAGCTAGCATGCTGTCTGGTGTCTCAAAGTTGGGCATACTAGTTGTTTATTTTAAAATGTTTGTTTGGCATAATCATTGGAATTAAAATTGTATCTAGATTGTGACAAGTAGTCCTTGATGAATTAATTATTTTATTGTGAAAGCAGCTGCTGGCTTGATAAACACTTAGTGCTTTATTAAAGAAGAGGTGTTTCTTAGTGTAAGCATCTGTGCGCTGAGCACGCAGTTAGCAGGTGGGGATCCTGCCGTTCACGGAAGCGTGGGCTTGCACTGAGAAGCTCCAGGATGTTGAGTTTGTTAGCAAGCCATTTTTTTCAGGAGGGGGAAGGAGCTCTGAGCACTCTTCCTCAGGCAGGACGTTTGTGTATCTCTCCATGCTTTCCTGTTACCTCTGCTGAACTAAAGATATATGTGATTTTCCTTCACTAATAATAATGTATTTAAAAACTATTTTTAGAATTCTTTATGAACTGTGTATAAACTCTGCATTGTCTTAGCTTTTCCTAGTGGCCATAATGGGGTTAGTTGGATGTGTTTCCACTAAAGATAAACATAATTTAATATCAAATGCTGTGACCATGCCATTGAATGAGGGCAGGCTCCCCGCAGTGTGGTTCTGGGGGAGCCCCAGGCTTGCTCTGTGCCCTGGGCCCGGGGGGCTGCTGTACCTTCATGCCTTTAAGCATGTGTGAACTCAAAACACATCAGAGTGTATACCAACAGTTTTTTTTAATATACGAATGCAGTGGTTGGTGTCTTTAATTACACTTTTGAAAAACTAATTTATTCTTTCAGTAAATAGTTCAGCACAGCCTTCTCTGGGCCTGTGGCACCGTGTGGAGGGAATCTTGGTCCTTGTAACTTTGCAGCAAGGGCCAGATGCCCGACTTTCTATCCGAGGACATGGCTGAGAGAGCATGTGGCCATGGTTTAGGTGTAGTAGGTGGCTGCTTGACTCGGGGTGTGCATGGGCCACCAAGGAGAAGTCCAGGCTTTTGACGAGCCGTGAGCAGGATGTTGGACAAGAATGGTCGTTCCATCTGTGGTACTGAGGGTGCAGGAACCCAGTCATGGTGGGATTCAGGAGGCATTTCCAAAAGCCAGATGTGCAAGCACACAGCCATGCATGGTACCCAGAGACCTCGCAGATGCCTGGATGGCGGCGAGATGCAGAGCCGCCTGGTGGCTGAGAGTAACAGGGGCATATGGAGCAGGTTCCGGAGCTGAAGGGTGCTGCCGATGGGAAGGAAGGTGTGAGAGACCAGAGGGAAAAGGTGTGTCTAGAAAGATGTTGAGAGAGGCCCACAGGGAGACACATGAGGAGATGCCAGCATGGTTGGGACCAAGGCCTTGTTTTTCAGGAAATGTGCATAATATTAATAAGTGACATGAAATTTGAGGGTGTGATGTCCTGCGGGCAGTGGTCCCTAGGTTCTGAGTAATTGACAGGAAAGTTTCCTGAGGGGCCTGGCCATGCTTGTCTTCATAAATCATGCAGTAATTGATGGCCTTCTCGGCAGCTGGTACTAGTGTAGCACTGACCAGTTTCAGCAGGTGCTTTCTCAGGTGAAAGTGTGCCATGTGTTTGGTGACCGTAATTTAAAATGATGCATCTCTGCTGTTTACCAAGAGAACGCGAAGTCAGTATCATATGCCTCTCATCTGTGTGAATTCCTCACCTTCTCCCAAAGATGGTATTCCTAGAGAGACTAGATTTCTCAAGCCAGAGGTTGTTTAGCTTTTCAAGCATCCTGTGCAAGGATGCTTGTTAACTGGAAGCAAAAAGTTAAATGTTGTATTGCCTTCCTCTGAGCCAAGGATGCAACAGAAGACTGAGTTAATGGTGTGTTATTTTTTATATGCATCTTACCTCAATGTAAAAACAAAAAAAGCATAAATAAGATTTTTTTCAGCAAATGAGAAATAAATCCATTTAAAATTATAAGATGTACAATGCATCCAAGAAACAATAGTTGGGATTTTACTGTGATCAATAGAAAGTGTTCATTAAGAACCCACATAGTGCCAAGTAGACATTGTATTTTACCTCCAGGAGTCAATGGTTATTGTTTTAATAATATGTATTTTAAATTACTAAATTCATTTGATTTAATGTGTTTGTGTCTAACTTTGTGCTATGCCTCTGGAACTTCCCTTCCCCACTCCTCCCTTTTCTATGACCTGTAGGGGTTCTTTCTTGATGATGGATTTTAAACCATCTCAGATTCCAAGAGAATTTTGTTAGGAAATGATATCAGTGATTTCTTCCCTTTGCTATCTTGCAAATTAATAAATGTTTTTCTTTATCTTGCAGAAAATGATGTTCATTATTATCTGTGTAGTTATTTTGCTTGTGATCCTTGGAATTATCCTAGCAACAACATTGTCATAGCAACCGTATCCCAAGAGCCATTTGTCCTTGGAGTCAGACCACATCTGCAGCAAATCAGCATCCTCCCATTTCATGAATGAATTCTAGACATGTGACATGTGGCTTGAGTGCTGATATTTTATTAGTGAATTCAAGGAGAGAACACAGCAGAATATATTGTTCAGTGGAAAAAACAGAATGGATGTGATGTGTTAACCCAGACATCCTTGGACTCTAAATAACACAGCACAAACATTTAACAATGTGAGACTTGTTTCAATGGCCTTAAAATAAGGAATTATTGAAATTTTCAATTTTTTTTATATTTCAGTGTTAAAAATATGTATGTGAAGTATAATTAGAAATATCTTGTTATGAAGCTATTAGATTTCAGGTCTGAGACTTTCTTCCCTTTCCCAGCTAACATGCTCATTAAGAGACGTTTTTGTACTGTTTCATTCATGTCTGTTTATGTTTGCAAAAATTATTTTTATTATCACAAGCTGTTTTGTAAGATATCTATAAGTTTAAATGTTTATAAATTAATTGTTTAATATATTAACATCTTAATTTACTCCAATTTTATATATTAACTATTGCCTTTTAAAAGAAATAGGAAAGAAACTTCATGATATCAGAGCCATCTTTGCACAGTTGTTTACACAATTTGCCATCGGCATAGAAAACATTGGTTGCAAAGTACCCCCAAAAGCGTTTCTAGTTCCTTCTGTTGAAATTGATTTAGAAGGTTCAAATCTGCCCAGTACCCTCCAGGAAAAGCTCGATTATTGTACTCAGCTTCCTTTCTACCTGTTCAATTACCCAAGATAATAAATTAGTTACTGCACCGTAAAGACAATGGTCTCTGCTTTCATTCTTTACAAAATAAGGTTTGTGTTTCCCTGTTCACACTAATAATGTCTGAATTTAAGGTGGTGATAAAATCGAAATTTAAACTCAAAGGGATTATTCCCAGACATTACATCATTCTTTTAAACTGTTGTACAGATCACCTGAATGTTCTTGTTACATATCTACTATTCTGCTGAACTTTAAGTTAATTCTCAAAGTTTACAGGAATCCGTAATTAACATTTGTATTCTTAATTTTTTTTGAATTGTAATATGCTTTATATTTAGACTGTAAAATGCACAAAATCTTATTAGCGAATGGGCATCTATATGATAGCAAGTAGTCAAAACTTTAAATGAATATGTGAAGGATATTAAAAATGCAGTTATCTCTTGTTACTTCTGTATGTGATTCTGTAAGTTCCTGACTATAATTTAACATTGTCTGGCTTGAAAACTAATATATAGGCAGCCCTGATTGCAAGCTGTAAGTGTGAATTACAGAATTGTTTAGAAGGTTCAAAGATTCTTGAATGTAGTTATGAATTGCATACGTTCATGCTTTATGCATCTGACTGCTTAGCTCAGAGTCAAGTCTGTATGTGTGCATTTTGTTTTCTTGCTCGTCATCACTGTGTAGTCAGGATTCCTTTAGGAGTCTTCTGGCTCCAACATATATGTTTCTTAAATCTTCAGCCTGTCCGTGGACAGGCTCCTGGCCGGTGCTTATGTTGATGGTGTGACTTGTCCTGAGGGAGTTTAATTATCCAGGGATCATGCTGTTGTCAGTGTGACTTTTGTACACCCGTTGTCCACATGATTATGTGCACGTGTGGAGACACTTCCTGCTCCCCGTGTGTCCCACTGTGGCTTCAAGTGAAGTCTTTTTAGCCCCAACTCCTCATAGCAATTCTTATTGTATCTTTTCAAGACATTCTTCCTGGATTTGAAACACTTACTGAATCTGTGTTTTATAGTTGAAGTTATGAAACTGCTTTTTGATTTCTACTTAAGATGTTTAATTCATTCACCAGGTAACCCATTTTGTATGTCTAAGCCTCATGTACCTATTTGACATCAGATTTTTAAAAATACATATACAGGTTCACTTGTTAACTTTTTAAATCATTTCTTGAAATTTCATGTTTACATTAAAAAAAAAAAAACTAAGAGAACCCCAAAAAGAAATATTTTACTTTCTGCCTTGTTCATTTTTAGAAAGATCTGAGGGGAGATATTTTATTGCATATCCATAAATAAATTGTTAAAAGAACATTACCTGTGGCTGTTATTATGTGTAATGATATAATGTAAGTTAATAATTTTAGGTACTTTTGGTAAGTTTTTAATTATTTGTTGTTACCAGCTTCTGTGGTTTGGCTGTCACATGTTAAGAAACTCACCTGGGTTCTTGCTGTTGACAACAAATGCTAATTTAGGGAATTTGGCTTTGCATGCTTCTGCCAATTTGACATGTTTGCATTGACAGTTATTAACAGAGCACCCCCCTCCACTTTCTTATTAACTGGAATTTCCCTAATCCATAATCCTTACTGAATTCTAATCATATTGAAAAGTGGTGTTCAAAATCTGGCATGTAAAAGAAAGAAAAATAAGCTAGTTCTGGAGAACATCAGTTCATGAAAGTTGGACACCTCTCCATCCCCACTCATGTATTACCTTTAACCTCCTTTTCCTCTCTTTCTTCCCCAGTGACTTTCCTTTCAAGCTGCAGTCTTGACATGCACACTCAGTAATTTAGTGCCTTGGTTTATATTTTTTCAAGACTATGAAGTTTATCGCCTGAGTATTTTAGGTTCACACCCCGGGGAGTTTCCCAGGGAGGCTGAGGAGGAGGCAGCCTCCCAACTTTGCTCGCAGGTTTGTCTGGGATTCCGCAGGGTACGATCACCACCCATCCACCCGCCCGCTGCACCTTCGGGTTGAGAGAGAGGTCTTCCGGAGGTTCAGACACCCACACCACTCCAAGGTCTCCATACCTGCTCTGTCAAGGGGCGTCCTTGAAATGGCTCACACAGTGGACATGGGGATACTGGGGGTGGGCAAAGCACATATCCAAGGACAGGGCTGGGTTGCTGGGCTTCCAATGCCCAGGGGCCACCTTGTGGGTCAATGAGCAGTTGCGTCCTTTCCAGGACTTCTTCCAACAGTTTTTGTTAATTTCTTCAAAAGCTCACATACTTTCATGAGTTTAAATAGTGGGGCCCCCAGGTCAGGGGGCTTGGGTTGGAGGAGCCTGGGTCATAGGAGGGACCCTGAGGGGCTGAGAGGTCAGGGTTGCACAGGGATTTTGTCCCTGTTGTGGATTGGGGCCTGGTTCAGGGTCTCCAACGAGGTCAGGGGCCTCTGGGGAAGGCTAGTGGGGAAGGCCAGGGGTTAGTCTGCATCTTCCCGTGGCAATGACTTGTGTGCTTGGCAAGGACCCTCTGTGACAGCCGAGGCCTCCCCAGCCTTGTGTCCCCCGCGCCCCCTTTCTAGGTTACTATTTCAGTGAACACAGCAACACACCCCTCCTCGCCCTTGCCTACACGAAGGACAGCATCAGTGAGAAGAATCAACTCCAGAGGGAAACAAGTCCAGAACCAGCCTCTGGAGGGCAGCTGAGCAAAGCCTGGGGCTTTGCTTGGTTTTAAAGCGTGAAACCGACACGGTATGCACAGGACATCGGACGCAGTCTTGACCTCATCCAGCCCTGGCTCCTGCCTTTGTTAAGATCCAGTGTTGGGTGTGGATGAGACAGCCCATTTGGGGGTTTCAGTGCAGCAGGAGCTCTGTAGAGGCGTCCCGTGTCCTAGCTGCAGTCAGGGTGAAGATGTGCCTGTGTTTCCAGAGAGAGTGCCGTGTGGACAGTGAGCCATTTCGTTTTCCTTTGAGGCAACATCCCTTTGTCATCTTCTGACTCGCGTTCCCTGAACGAGCAGACTCCTAAACCAGGAAGATGGTTACAGGTCTGGTTGTGAGAAAGGGGTGAGTTCCAGAAAAGGTGGCATGATCGAGGGCAGGGCCATGCCTTAGTAGGTTCAGTAGTCCCCTGCAAGCCTGGGACTTACGTCGACTACCAAAAAAAAAAAAAAAAGCACACAACCTGAAAGATGAGAATGACTGATTTGGTGGCTTTACCACGGATGTAAGTTGGATACAGCCTCTTAGATCACTCTGAGGGACTGCTCCAAGGAGGTCGGGGAATAGCCAGGATGTACATGAGTTTTCGCAAAAATCATTTAGTCCAACACTAAAGGTTAATACTCATTAGAAAACCAGACATCTCAATGCTTTTAGTGATTTTCTAGGGATGGGAAGATGAGAGAGTCAGGGCTCAGTGAAATTATTCCTTTAATACACACCTTAGCTATCTAGGGCCAGTGTCCTGCTCTTCTCCACCCGAGCCTCCTCAGGCTGAGTGGCTGATGACTTGCATTGTTTACTAGAGTGACAGGCAATATATATTTTTAATTGAAGCATAGTTGATTTATGATGTTCCATTAGTTTCTGCTGTACATACAGCAAAGTGGCTTAGTATATGCGTGTATATACATTTTTGAAAAATACTCTTTTACATTATGGTTTATCACGGGATATTGACTCTAGTTGCCTGTGCCGTACAGTAGGACCTTGTTTATCCGTCTTACATATGCTAGTTTGCATCTGCTAACCCCACACTTGCAGTCCATCCTGCCCCGAGCCCTCCGCCTCGGCCAGCACAAGTCTGTCTCTGTGTGAGTCTGTTTCTGTTTTGTAGATTGTTTGTGCCGTATTTTAGATTCCACGAATAAGTGATGCCATGTGGTATTTGTCTTACTTGACTTTGTAGGATAACCTCTAGTTGCATCCATGTTGCTGCAAATGACAGTATTTCATTCTTTTTAAGGGCTGGGTAATCTTTCACCGTATACATGGACCACATATTTATCCACCCTTCTGCTGATGAATACTTCGGTTGCTTCTGCATCTTGGCTATTGCTATGAACATAGGGGTGCATGTATCATTTTGAATTAAAGTTTTCTCTGGACATATGCCCAGGAGTGGGATTGCAGAATCATGTGGTGATTCCATTTTTAGTTTTTTGAGGAACCTGCACGCTATTCTCCATAGTGGCTGCACCAACAGGGTAGGAGGGGTTCCCTTTTCTCTACACCCCATGCAGCATTTTGCATCTGTAGACTTTAACGATAGCCATTTTGACTGCTTGTGAGGTGATAACTTCGCTGTGGTTTTGATTTGCATTGCTCTAATAATTAGTGACATTGAGTATCTTTCATGTGCCTGTTGGCCATCTGTAGGTCTTCCTTGGAGAAATGTCTGTTAGTAGGGATGTTTTTATCAGAAAGCCGTGTCTGATATAAACTGGAGATCCCTGGATAAATAAATAAAGTGCTTGCCACGGGACCCAGGAAACTGGGAGTGACTCTGATGCTTTGTTGAAGGGTAACTGCTAAGAGGTTTCTGTCCTCAGTGAAGAGACCAGTGTTCCACAGTGAACAGCTTCCTGTGGCCACAGCTGTTTTGCTCAAAATACGGTGACACGCTTCACGCACACCCACTTGATGCTCGTCAGAAGCCCGTACTCCAGTAGTCGGATTGCAAAGCAGAGTAGTGAGCAGAGTATTTTGGGCAACGTCTCAGCAGAGGTGATATCAGCCGTGCAGACATCCTCTTTTGGGGGAGAGGTCTCCTGCAGATCTAACCTCAAGGCAGAATTTCCCTGTCCAGTTCCTGGGACCCTGACGTGTGGAATTGGGATGGTCCCTCCAGCTCTGGGGCTGTTCAGACTGGGCACTTTTCATGAACAGACACAATCTGCCAAAAAGTGAGTCCTTACAGCAGTCAGACCACCCTTCATGCCACCCACAGGGGAGAATTTGACTCCGCCCGCTTCCTCCACCTCTAAGAGGATGTGCCTTCCTATTGGTTTGTCAATTTTTTTTTCATGATGCAGAACAGAGTCAGGGCAATGGGTGGAGAGAAGGGAAGAGACAGGAAGAGAGGGGAGGGGCTTGTGTGCTGAGCTGATTCTAGCACATTCCATGAGAGGGAAAACTAGGGTGAAACTGGTGAAGAAACAGGATAAAAAAACAGAAAAAGACCCAGAGGCTGCTGCAGTAGTTGAACAGGAGAGTAAACCAAGAAAGAGGGACTGACTGTTTCTGGAAGCTGGGTGCTAGAAGGCTGCCGAAACCTTGACTCCCTGTCCACCGATGCCGAATAGAAATACGGAGGCAGCATTTGGAGGAAATAGAAAAGAGTGGCTTTTTCTTTTTCCCAGGCAAGGGGGAGAACCAGCAGGAGAGTGCCTCAAGAGTTGTGGCCCCTTCTCTGGGGAATAGGGAGAGGTTTTATATCCTCATGAAGGTTTTCTTTTCTTTCTTTTTTTTTTTCTTTTTCAAGATTTCAAAACAACCACAGCTCGCATCGGGCAACTCAGCAGCCGGGTCTGGTATCCCTGAAGTTATCAGCCTGTGACTTTCTTTCTGAAATGCAGAATGCTACAAGAGAGGGTAGGGGGAGAAGGATGCCAGGTGCAGTGTATAATCTACATGGAGTCAGAGTAATTAGCTTTATGATGGACAAGTCCAGCTACAAGTGTGTGTTAGTAGTAGTAACAGCTAAGGAATAACCAAGATTGCATAACTCTTCCAGGACTGTTTGACTAATATGTGCCAAAGGCTGTTCACTCAGTTCTGTTTTTGCTGTAACAGAAAGGATATTTCCCAGGGCTGGGATAGGGAGTAAGAGGTTTCTAAGTGTGGAGAATTGGGTTCAGAAGGAAAGAAGATGTTCACAGGAATAGCCATAATGTCTCCAAATCTGAAACTCTTCCAGAATAAACAGATTTAACAAGTAATTCAACAAGATTGTTGTGGTTTATGAATGAAATCTTTTTCTAGAAGCACAACTAAAGATTGGAATTCCTTTTTATTCTGCCTGGTTCATGAGGAGCATCTTCCACGAGGGCCCTGGCACCCACATAGGTTACACTAGGCTAGGCTAAGTCATTTCAGTCATGTCCAGCTCTTTGTGACCCTATAGACCAAAGCTCACCAGGCTCCTCTGTCCATGGGGTTCTTCAGGTGAGAATACTGGAGTGGGTTGCCATGCCCTCCTCCAGGGGATCTTCACAACCCAGGGATTGAACCTGCATCTCTGACATCTCCTGCATTGGCAGGTGGGTTCTTTACCACTAGGGCCACCTGGGAAGCCCTAGGTTACACTGCTGTTGCTAAGTCACTTCAGTCTTGTCCGTGCAGTAGTTGAACAGGAGAGTAAACCAAGAAAGAGGGACTGACTGTTTCTGGAAGCTGGGTGCTAGAAGGCTGCCGAAACCTTGACTCCCTGTCCACCGATGCCGAATAGAAATACGGAGGCAGCATTTGGAGGAAATAGAAAAGAGTGGCTTTTTCTTTTTCCCAGGCAAGGGGGAGAACACAGCAGGAGAGTGCCTCAAGAGTTGTGGCCCCTTCTCTGGGGAATAGGGAGAGGTTTTATATCCTCATGAAGGTTTTCTTTTCTTTCTTTTTTTTTTTCTTTTTCAAGATTTCAAAACAACCACAGCTCGCATCGGGCAACTCAGCAGCCGGGTCTGGTATCCCTGAAGTTATCAGCCTGTGACTTTCTTTCTGAAATGCAGAATGCTACAAGAGAGGGTAGGGGGAGAAGGATGCCAGGTGCAGTGTATAATCTACATGGAGTCAGAGTAATTAGCTTTATGATGGACAAGTCCAGCTACAAGTGTGTGTTAGTAGTAGTAACAGCTAAGGAATAACCAAGATTGCATAACTCTTCCAGGACTGTTTGACTAATATGTGCCAAAGGCTGTTCACTCAGTTCTGTTTTTGCTGTAACAGAAAGGATATTTCCCAGGGCTGGGATAGGGAGTAAGAGGTTTCTAAGTGTGGAGAATTGGGTTCAGAAGGAAAGAAGATGTTCACAGGAATAGCCATAATGTCTCCAAATCTGAAACTCTTCCAGAATAAACAGATTTAACAAGTAATTCAACAAGATTGTTGTGGTTTATGAATGAAATCTTTTTCTAGAAGCACAACTAAAGATTGGAATTCCTTTTTATTCTGCCTGGTTCATGAGGAGCATCTTCCACGAGGGCCCTGGCACCCACATAGGTTACACTAGGCTAGGCTAAGTCATTTCAGTCATGTCCAGCTCTTTGTGACCCTATAGACCAAAGCTCACCAGGCTCCTCTGTCCATGGGGTTCTTCAGGTGAGAATACTGGAGTGGGTTGCCATGCCCTCCTCCAGGGGATCTTCACAACCCAGGGATTGAACCTGCATCTCTGACATCTCCTGCATTGGCAGGTGGGTTCTTTACCACTAGGGCCACCTGGGAAGCCCTAGGTTACACTGCTGTTGCTAAGTCACTTCAGTCTTGTCCGACTCTGTGTGACCCCAGAGACGGCAGCCCACCAGGCTCACCCGTCCCTGGGATTCTCCAGGCAAGAATACTGGAGTGGGTTGCCATTGCCTTCTCCGTAGGTTACACTGGGAGCTCTTAATTCTCTGAATTCACAGAACAGTTAATGCATTTCTTTTTCTATGACTTGCCACACTTGACTTTATATTTGCGTTGTGGAAGAATGAACTGATTTAAGGATAAACCCCAAGGCCTAGGGACACACATGCAGGGGCCCTGGGGAATGGGGCTGTGGGGTATACATCCCAGTCTCCTCACTGCAGCGCATCCTACTCATCTTTTTATCCCCGTGATAGCTGGGGGACTTCCCCCAAGGAGTCAGCAGAGCCATGATAATTATCCAGGCAGAGCCATGATAATTATCCATCTCCCAGCTACAGAGGGGATTGATAATCTATTGATAATCTATGACCATTGCTTGTAAGCAAGATTCACCAAGGTCTTTGTGACCCTCCAAGGGATGGTCTACTTATTTGCAAAGAAGAAGGGGGCAATGAGGGGCAGACAGTGCCATCTAATCCCACTCCCCTCACCCTGATAGGACCCTCATTTGTTTAAAATCCTGCCTGCTTGCTCTTTTGATGCATTTCTCTCTCTCTCTTTTGCTTTGTTTATTTATTTGGCTGAACCAGGTCTTAGTTGCGGCATTCGAACTCTTAGATGTGGCATGTGGGATCTAGTTCCCTGATCAGGGATCAAACCCAGGCCTCCTGCATTGGGAGCTTGGAGTCCTAGCCACTGGACCAACAGGAAGTCCCTCTTTTGATATATTCTGATTAAGTAAGGTTGATGCATCTGTAGGAAAGGAAGAGTTCAGAGAAATAAACATCAGTGTAACATGTGGTTCACATTTGAGCAAAATCAAAGGTAAATGTTTTTGGGCTAATCAGATAAATTTGACTATGGAGTGCCTGTGAGATGATTAATTTTGTTGGATGTGACACAACATGGTATCATGTTAGTTACAAGTCTGTGTCAGTTTTAGAAAAGCAAATGAACCTATTGACACAGCAGAAACAGATTCGTGGACACAGAGAACAGACTTATGGTTGCTAAGGGACTGGGAGGAGGGAAGGACTGGGTGTTCGGGGCTAGCAGGTGCAAACTATTATATATAGGCTGGATCAACAACAAGGTCCTACTGTATAGTCCAGGGAACTATATTCAATGTCTAGGGATGAACCCTAATGGAAAAGAATATGACAAAAGTATGTATGTGTATATGTATATACATACATACATATATATATATAAATTACTGAATCATTTGCTTTAGAGCAGAAATTAACACAACATTGTAAATCAACTATACTTCAATAAAAAAGATAACAAACAAAAAAAGCACAGGGAACATCCTCTTCTCCACCTCTTTAAAGGACTGACATCCTGAGCATCCATGCCTGAGCAGTATCTTGTCTTGCAAGACATCAAAGGGGGAGGGAAACCCTCAGGCTTGTGAAATGAAAAATATCTCCTACCACATCAATAAACAAGAAATGTCACAACCATCAGCAATTTCTGATCTCCAAATGTGAATGGGGGCTACCCAAGCTGCGATCCAGCAGATGCTTCCATCCCTCACAGTGATTGCTGAGGAGCTGGTGAACAAACAGCCTTGCAAGAAGCAAGGTGAACGAGGAAACACGATTGGCCCCAGATAGCTGAGGGGCATGGGAAAGGAGTGAATTCAGTGAGCCCAGAGGCTGCCATCTTCCCATACAGAGAATGCTAAATTCCTTAACTTGATACCTGATCTTGGTGTTCACTACCTGCTCCCCTTGTTGCAAACTTGTATATAGCCTCCTGCCTCCTTGAAGCAGTTTTCTCAGAGCAACTGAGATGCTGTCTGCCGGGCTTGGAGTCCTAAACATTCCCACCAAATAAAATAACTCTCTACTTTCAGGTTGTGAACAGGCCTCTCTTAACCTCTTGCTGTCTTGTACTTTCTCCCCTATTGAGTTCTAAAAACAAAAAAAATCCAAGTATGATTCTTCTCAGTTTGGGAGGAATTCCTGGTTTGGGCACACATCAATATCACAGTCATGCCTGTGAATAGATGGGCTTTCTGAGTAAAATGTATTAATGTGGGCTCAGCTCAGGGAACTGGCCCAGGACACCCTGAAACACAGCATCTGAGTCTTATCACTCTCCTCCCCAGTTCCATGGAAGCCCACTCAGGAGGGATCTGAATTAAGTGTGGGCTCCCCAGGGCTGCATGAGGGGGCACTGGACAGGATTTCCTGTGAGAGAGAAAAGTATCCTTGCCTTTACGACATTGTGTTAGTCTCTGGTGAACCACAAAATAATTCAGTATACATAGATATGCACGTATATATTCTTTTCCATATTCTTTAACTATTTCCTATTCCTTTTCCTATTCCTGTTCTATTCCTTTTTCATATTCTTTTCCTGTGTGTTTACTATGACACACAGTTCCCTATACTATACAGTAAGATCCTTGTTTATCTATTTTATATATAGTAGTGTCCATCTGCTCATCCTGAACTCCTACTTTATCCCTCCTGCCAAACCCCTTTCGGTAACCATAATTTTTTTTTTATGTCTGTGAATTTGTTTCTTTTTCATAAATAAATTTGTGTCATTTATTTAGATTCTGTATATAAATTATATATGATATTTGTCTTATCTGAAATACTATGATCGTTTCTTAGGTCCACCCATGTTGCTGCATTATTTTATCCTTTTTATGTGAGTAATTTCCATCATATATTTATATACTACATCTTCTTCATCCATTCCTCTTTTGATGGACACATAGGTCACTTCCATATTGTGAACAGTGCTGCTATGAATATAAGATTGCATGTATCTTTTCAAATTAAGAGTTTTCTCTGGATATACACCGAGGAGTGGGATTACAGCTGAAAAGCCAACCTCTTTTCTTTACATATAGTGTATACATATTGCATGTGTATGTATACATACAGGTACACATATTTGTGTATAGTATATGTTTGTGTATGTATATTATACATGTGCATTTATATGTATGTATATGCATATACAGGGCTTCCCTGGTGGTTCAGAGGTTAAAGCGTCTGCCTGGAATGTGGGAGACCATATACATGTTTATATGTATGCAAATGCTTATGTGTATGTATATATATATATATTTTCTTGTTGCAATAGGAACTGGTTTAAAATTTCTTGGTCTCTGAATCTTCCCACATGTTTGTAGCTAAATGTGACACCCAGCATTTTCCCCTGTCCTGAGTCTTTCTGGAGGCACCACCCGAGCCTGTCTCACCGTGATTGGAGGTGTCTGGAAGTGACCTTACTTCCTCCCGGATCTTTCCCAGGCACCTTGAAATTCCCTCACAGTCTCTCTGGGAATCACCTTTCAGAGGCCACGTCTCCTGTCTTCATGCTGAGTTAGGGATACACATGGGCCTGAAGGCCTTGGGAGAGAGCTGTAAACCACCGAGGGCAGTGGTGCCCAGCTGAGGCCAGTGGATGGACGCAGACCCTACTTCAAGGAGTCTGCACTCACTCCTGCCTGCAAGGCCCCATCCTGGCCTTCATGGAGTGACTCCCTTTTGGTCCTCTCTGTGACCATTGTCATGCCGGCAATTCCCATTGCCCAGCACCCAGCGCTGTGCCGGGTGCTGCCTGACAGCAAAGAGCCCCTTGCCCGATGTGCAGCAGTCAAAACATGAGCCCCCGGGGTTTGCGGCAAAGAAGGGGTTTGTCTGCAAGGCAGCTAAATGAGGGGACAAGAGAACAAGTCTCAGATCCTCCTCCTGGAAGGTGAGAGACTGGAGCACTTAAGGAATGAAGAATAAAGCAGCTGGGTGGTACCAGGTGTGGGGAGTGCGGGGAAAGGTGATTGAAAAGACTAGCATCATCGTCCCGCTCCAGTGCTCTTGCCTGGAAAATCCCATGGATGGAGGAGCCTGGGCTGCAGTCCATGGGGTCGCTAAGAGTCAGACATGACTGAGCGACTTCACTTTGACGCATTGGAGAAGGAAATGGCAACCCACTCCAGTGTTCTTGCCTGGAGAATCCCAGGGATGGGGGAGCCTGGTGGGCTGCCGTCTATGGGGTCGCACCGAGTCAGACACGACTGAAGCGACTTAGCAGCAGCAGCAGCGTGGTTCTGTGCAGGCAAAGCTAAGCAACATTCAGAAACAGATGTGCCTAGTACCGAGGCTGCCCAGGTGGATTAGTAGGAAGGATCAGCCTGACAAGCGGGAAACATGGTTTTGATCTCTAGGTCGGGAAGGTCCCTGGAGCAGGAAATGGCAACCCACCACAGTATTCTTGCCTAGAGAATCCCATGGACAGAAGACTCTGGCAGGCTACAGGCCATGGGGTCACAAAGAACTGGACACGACTGAGCAGCTGAACAGCAAAGCACAATCTGAGGGCAGAGTTTTCAGCCCTCGATGTCAAAAGGTCACCAGCTGGAAGGTGATTGGTTCCAGCCAGTCTTAACCAGCTTCAGCTCAAAATTGGACACAGCTGACTTCGAACTCCTGAGGCACCATTCAAGGCAGCATCTTACTGTTCAGGCTACGTGATGTTTGGAGGAGATGCATGACCTTGATTGTTAAAGGCAAGTGAAGTGGATTTGATGAATCATTACCCCAGGTTTCAAGCCCAGAGAGAGGAAGGTGGTCAGCAGAGACAACGTGCATCTCTTCCGGGACTGAAATGACCGAGGTGGCTGCTCGCTGGTGGTGCTCAGCCAGCAGTACTTCCAACCCTGGCTCTGGACACAGGGCTGTAGCCCAGCCAGGGCGGGGCTGTCTGAGGACATGACTCACCCCTCTTGGTCGTCACAGAGCACCGAGCTGAGCTCCCTGTGCTATACAGAAGCTTCCCACTAGCTGTCTATTTCACACATGGTGGGGTGTGTGTGCTCGTTCGCTTCAGTTGTGTCTGACTCTTTGTGACCCCATGGACTGTAGCCAACCAGGCTCCTCTGTCCATGGAATTTCCTATGAAAGAATCCTGGAGTGGGTTGCTATTTCCTTCTCCAGGGGATTTTCCTGACCCAGGGATAGAACCTGTGTCTGCTGTCTAGCAGGTGGATCTTTTACCACTAAGCCATCTGGGAAGCCCCATACATACATTAATATGCGATATTTTGCCAGGGTCCAGCCCTGGTGGATCCAGGGTAACTCGAAGGTGGGGACGGAGTAGGCGTCCTAGAAAAAAGCTATTTAATTACAGATATATAGAGAGATTAGAAACGGATAGTGTAGTAGGAAAATTAGTGGAGAAAAAGATGCTGAATAACCGGTTTACATGGAATACCAATCACCACCTACGTAGGCCACAGGCGTCTTTCCATTCTCCAAAGGAGAGGAGGCACTGAGGCCTCCCCGGTCTAATCTCAGAAGCCCAGGCAGAATTAGCAGGCTTGGTGAGTACCCACATTTCAGATGGGAATTCAGCCAGGGAAGCGGGCAGCAAGAATCAGTCTGGAATCAGTCTTTCCAGAAACTGATCTGATTTATTTATTTTTCAGGTTTGTTTATATACCTTTTGTTATACATAGGGATGAATATAGAATCACGTAGGGGTCAGCAGACCTGACCCTTGTCACAATCAGGTGCTTCATATAAAATTATACAAAGGTCTTATGGGTTTTTACATCATTTTTTGGCCATGAGGTCTGCTGACATTTTATGGCCCTTTCTGATACCGGTCAGTTAACCAGAAAACTTATTTTTCCAAAGGTGATTTTTTCTTAAATCTGGTGCCACCCTCCAAATAAAGTTACATTCCTATAGGGTGAGGGTGTAATGAGTTACAACTAGGAAAGGAATTTACTTAACCTGAGGTTTAACATGATTAATCTTAAAGGTTAACACTTATTTCTCCTAATGCTAGTTATATTCATTGTAAGGACAGGGAATATGGAGATTTAGCAGCAAACACCAGCCCAACAAATGAAAACCCTTCACCAATGTTCCCTTTACGATCTATTTAGTCTTAAGACAGTGATAAAGTTACATTTTTGCATAGCAAGGATACAGTGATTTATAACAAAGTACAGTGGTCTATAACAAAAGAGAAAATTCACTAACTCAAAAGTCTAATATTGCTAACATCAAAAACTACTATATTTCCTTTTCTATATTCCAAATACATTGATTAATATATTCCCAGGTGCCTAAGGATATGGAGGCCTGGCAGCCATCATTGACTCATCAATGAGAAAAGCCCTATGCTAATTAAGACTTTCAAAATACTCCAAACTCTCTGTACTGTTTATGGTTGAGAGGTTGTCACACAAGCTAGTTTGTCAGCAGAGAAGTTTGACCTGAGACACCCTTGTCACACCCAGGGCAGGGAATTGGCAGTAATTATTGGCATGACAAATGAAAAAATCCTTCACCAATATAATTCCTAATCAACCCACTAATACTATACTAATAATCTTCTAACTTCTCAAAAGAGCCTGTATTTAGAAAGTTTTAAAGCATCTTGTGTCTCTCACAGTTGGGGGGTTGTAAACAATCACATGCGGCCGGACAAACCTGATCAGGCAGGCCAGAGAACCTTCAGAGTTTGTAAGTTGAAACACTCTTGTCATGCCCAGGAATTTTTTTTGACTGGAGCTGCAAGTTAACTCCTCCGAGAGAAATGGTTATGGGGGAGAGCCCCCGTAAAGTACTCTGGTTTTGGGGGCAGATGCTCGGGAACAGGGGGTTTCCTGAGGCTTGATCACGCCTTTGTGTATGCCAAGCTTCCTTCCTCATGACTTTTGCCATGGGCGGAGTTCCTCACGCTGGCCCCCAGCAATATTTGTTTTTCTCTTTCTGTTTTTACTCCATTCTAGGTCCATCCGCATCTCTACAAATGACCCAGTTTTGTTTTTAATGACTGAGTAATATTCCACTGTATATATGTACCACATCTTCTCTATCTATTCACCTGTCTACTAGTTTCTTGCAGGGCACACTGAGTGTTGGCCATGGTAGGGGATGGCAGACAGCCCCAGGCGTGGGTGCAGGTCCTCTGTCCCTTAAGAAAGCAAGGGAAGCCTATCGTGGCCTCAGGGAAGAGCCTGGGAGCTGAGTGAGTTTGCTGAGGGTCCTGGTTGCTGTCAGTGCTACAGATTGTCCCACATTTTAGTGACGTCACACAGCCCAGGGGAGTGGTCCCTGCCTGGAGTCATGTGGAATTGTCAGGAGTCCTTCTCAGAATGCTAAAAAACCTATCAGAAATAATATATTTACCTGAGATAAACAAATGATTCATTTATTTATTCTTTTAATCAAAGGATTGATATTTATGGGGCTCAAAATTTATAGGTATGATTGTTCTTTTTCATCTCAATTTTCATTATTGCTCATTTCTAACAGGCTAGTAGCTTCCATTCTGACTTTTAACACTGGTATTTTTTTTTTTTAATATGCAAAGGGAGAGGTTTGCTTGTTTAAAGAAAACTGAAGTCTCACAAGGGATGTAAAAGGATTTTTAAATAAATGAAGATAGACATCATAATTCCGAGTGGAAAGACTCAATATTTCAAGAATAAATTTTCCTCCAATTATTTTTGAAAATGTTGCCCAGTGTATCTCAAATTCATCTAGGAAGATTAAAAAGGACATTTCTGCCAAAAAAGAAATATAAGGGAAGGACTTCCCATAAATAACATCGAAGTGTGTTGTGACAAAGTAATAAAATAGATACTGCATTGGTGGCAGGATCGATGAGACCCAGGTGGAGAATAGGGAGCTGCTAAGATATCAATCTGAATGGAACTTTCCAGCAAAGAGTGTTAGCAGAACTTGATAACCTGTTCCTCTCCAACCCTGTGCCAGCCTGAGTCCGCTAGAGTTTACCTTCCTTAGACTGACCCATCCATGAATCAGAGCTAATGATATTAATAAGAGTCCCTTCCTTGAGGGGTGGGGATTGATTTTGAAAATATGAATCCTTTTGAAGGGTGCAGATAGTAAGCATCCAGCAAGTGTTCTCTTTTCCACTCTACTTTGAGTGCCTCTCCATCTTGCACAAACTTTAAAAAAATTATTTTTATTTTAATTTTTAATTTATTTTTAAAAATATTTATTTTTGACTGCATGAGGGTTTTGTTTTTTTGTCTCTAGTTGTGGCAAGCAAGGCTTACTCTCTGGTTGTGCTGCAGAGTTTCTCGTTGCGGTGGCTTCTCTTGTTGCAGAGCTCGGGCTCTAGGGCTCAAGGGCTCAGCTGTTGCGGTGTATGGAGTTAGTTGCTCCACAGCATATGGGATCTTCCAGGCCCAGGGATCGAACCTGTGTCCCCTGCACTGGCAGGTGGATTCTTATCCACCTGGTCCAGGGAGGTCCCACATGTTGAGGGGCAGCTAAGCCCGTGTGCCACAACTACCGAAGCCTGTGCTCTAGAGCTCCTGCTCTGCCCAGGAGAAATCACCCCAGTGAGAAGCCCGCACACCACAAGCAGAGAGTAAGCGCTGCTCCCTGCAACTACAGAAAGCCCATGTACAGTTACAAAAGATCCAGTGCAACCAAAAGTAGATGAATAAAGTTATTTTAGAAAAAGAGAGAAACTCCCAGGAATGCATGCACTGTCCAGGTCGTGTGTCACTTTCCCATCTCTGTGCCTGCTAAGCTGGCTAGAGAGATGGGATGGTGATGCCACTTGGGCATCCTGGTGCCCAGAGCTGGGGAAACCCCCCCAAAAAATGCACACAGCATATTGGGGGTGCTCCTCCCTCAAATCAGAGTGCCATTAATAGAAAGAGGAAATGCATGCTCAGGAGGAAAAATCGGGAGGACTTCACTAGTGGAAAGTCAAAAGCCATCAGCCTCCTGGGTGAGACTCACGTGGTCACCAGAAGCCCCAAACCCAGGAGGCCCCGCACTAGGGGTTCAACAGGCTGCAGTCTCTTTGTCCTGGGGCAGCCGTGACAAAGCATTGCAGACTAGGTGGCTTAACTAGCGGGAATGAATTGTCTCACAGCACAGGTGCCGCAGGGCTGGCTCCTTCCGCGACCGTGAAGGAGACTGTCCAGAGCTTCTCTCTCCAGCCTGCAGATGCCCCTCCCCTGCCCACTGTGTTCCTCGTGTCTTCATGCATCTCCTTCCTGCACCCTGTCTCTGCCTGAATTCCTCCCTTTTCATAAGGATAGCAGTCATGTTGGGTTAGGGGCTCACCCTACTCCAGATTGACCTCATCTTAACTGATTCCATCCACAAGAACCCTATTTGCAAATAATATCAGATTTGGGGGGCCCTGGGTTTTAGGGCTTGATGTATGAAATCTAGGGTGACAACCTAGCTCATAACGTCTGCCATCTTATAACTCGTAATCATTTTGTCCTTGAGTGTGTGTCTTGTGGGGTCTGATGGGACAACGGAGTGAGTGCCGCGGGCTTGCTGTGCCCTCAGGTGGTCCCTCTGCCTCACTGAATGGGTTCTCAGGTGGCCACACCTCACCTTCAACACCCTGCACACCTGTGTGTTCAGTCGTGTCCGACTCTTAGCGACCCCATGGACTATAGCCCGCCAGGCTCTTCTATCCATGGAATTCTCCAGGCAATAATGCTGGAGTGGGTAGCCACTCCCTTCTCCAGGGGATCTTCCTGACCCAGGGATCGAAGCCAGGTCTCCCGCACTGCAGGCAGATTCTTTAATGACTGGACTACCAGGGAAGCCCCTGCACACCTGGCCCCTCCCCCCTAACCCCCACTCTGATGCCCCACCTGCTGCCCTGTGACCCCTGGGGGCTGGGCTGTGCACAGGGTGTCAGGGTCAGGTACACCACACTGCAGGGTCTCAGGGGGCCCTGGCAGTGGCTGGCGGGTGAACCCTCACCTGCCCTTTGTCCGGGCACCAAGCGCACCCCTACATGGAGGATGCCAACATCTAAGGGGTCACCGCTCAGAGTAGGCTGGGTCACTGGGTCCGTGGAAAAGGGGACTGAGTTTCCTGCCCCTTGGCCAGGTCTAGAAGCTGGTGGAAAGCAGGCTGTGTGCTGAGTCACAGGACGGGACCTCTCAAATCTGTGCAGACCTGTTCTCCCCGTGAGAGTATTTTCCTGTCCCAGGAAGCATGACATTAAATGGCAAATAAAGATGCCCTGATCAACAAGGTCCTACTGTATAGCACAGAGAAATACATTCAATGTCCTGTGATAGATTATAATGGAAAGAATATAAAACAGAATGCATATATGTTGTATAACTGAATCACTGCTGGACAGCAGTAAATAGCACAACATTGTATAGCAATGTATAAGCTCAGTCGCTCAGGCGTGTCTGACTGTTTGCGACCCCATGGACTAGAGCCCACTAAGCTCTTCTGTCCATGGAATTTCCCAGGCAAGAATACTGGAGCAGGTTGACATTTCCTCCTCCAGGGGATCTTCCCCACCCAGGACTGAACGTGCATCTCCTACACCTCCTGCATTGGCAGGTGGGTTCTTTACCCACTAGTGCCACCTGGGAAGCCCTATATCCTTTACTTGGATTCCTTCAGTTCAGTTCACTTCCGTCGCTCAGTCGTGTCCAACTCTTTGCAACCCCATGAATTGAAGTACGCCAGGCCTCCCTGTCCATCAAGAACTCCCAGAGTTTACTCAGACTCAGGTCCATCGAGTCCGTGATGCCATCCAGCCATCTCATCCTCTGTCGTTCCCTTTTCCTCCTGCCCCCAATCCCTCCCAGCATCAGAGTCTTTTCCAATGAGTTAAGTCTTCTCATGAGGTGGCCAAAGTACTGGACTTTCAGCTTTAGCACCATTCCTTCCAAAGAAATCCTAGGGCTGATCTCCTTCAGAATGGACTGGTTGGATCTCCTTGCAGTCCAAAAGACTCTCAAGAGTCTTCTCCAACACCACAGTTCAAAAGCATCACTACTTCAGTGCCCAACCTTCTTCACAGTCCAACTCTCACATCCGTACATGACCACTGGAAAAACCATAGCCTTGACTAGATGGACCTTTGTTGGCAAACTAATGTCTCTGCTTTTGAATATGCTATCTAGGTTGGTCATAACTTTTCTTCCAAGGAGTAAGCGTCTTTTAATTTCATGGCTACAATCACCATCTGCAGTGATTTTGGAGCCCCCCAAAATAAAGTCTGACACTGTTTCCACTGTTTCCCCATCTATTTGCCATGAGGTGATGGGACCGGATGCCATGATCTTCGTTTTCTGAATGTTGAGCTTTAAGCCAACTTTTTCACTCTCCTCTTTCACTTTCATCAAGAGGCTTTTCGGATTCATTTACTGTTTATATTTTGCCCCCATTTCTTTGTCATTTTATCTATCTATCTATCTACCAGGGATCAAACCCATGTCTCCTGCAGCTTCAGCATTGTCAAGCCTTAATTAAAAAATAATAATCATGAATTAAAAGACTAAAAAATAAGACACCATGACAGGTTGATAGGGATGCCACACAGGTGGGGCAGTGTTATAATTTAGTGCCTCTAACAACCCTTTTGGAGCAGGCAATGGCACCCCACTCCAGTACTGTTGCCTAGAAAATCCCATGGACAGAGGAGCCTGGTAGGCTGCAGTCCATGCAGTCCATGGGGTCGCTCGTGTCCGACTGAGCGACTTCACTTTCACTTTTCACTTTCATGCATTGGAGAAGGAAATGGCAACCCACTCCAGTGTTCTTGCCTGGAGAGTTCCAGGGATGGGGGAACCTGGTGGGCTGCCGTCTATGGGGTCGCACAGAGTCGGACACAACTGAAGCTACTTAGCAGCAGCAACAACCCTTTTTCTGTTCCCCACTTCCATTTCACGCTTAGCCCCACACTTCGTAGAGAAGCCAGAGGGAGGCTGAGATGTCCACAGGACAGGTCGTGGGAAGCTGCTGAGCAGAGAAGCAACACACAGAAGCTGACGAGGAGCCGGGGTCCTTCTGGGGGAACCACGTTGCCCTCTTCCAGACAATGCCGCTGACCTTCTCAGTGATGGCTCTCCCCTTCGAGTTCTCTGTGTATGATGTGTAAAAGCAGAGACTGGAACCTCTCCTCTGTGCCTGCAGAGGATCTTGCCAAAGATGAAGACATGGGCTTGGGAGGAAAGGAGAGATACAGATGTGTTTACAAGGAGGCACTAGGCAGAACCAGGGGACTAGCTGGATATCAGGGATGAAGGACCAGGTGTCTGCATTGAGCGAGATGCTGGGATGGGGCCCTGGCTATGTAGAGCTGAAAACCCTCCTGGGGATGTATTTTCATTTGAACAGGGAGTTGACTGGCTTTCTCTCAAAGAAACAAGTCTTGAACAATACACTTCCAGATGACATCACTCGCTTCTTTCACTACCTTCTCTGTTGATGAATAAGCTTGATTGAGTTCAGTTGAATGATTAGTTTTTATAAATTCTGAGACACGTTTCATTCCATCATTGTCACTTCAATGATGATATCTTTCTTTGACTCTGCTCTCTTCTCTGGGCCTTAGTCTCTCCACAGCTAAGAAGGATGTTGGGTTAGCCAGTGCCTGTGGAGCCGGGGAAACTTCTAGGGTGCTGACACTGAACCCATGGAGGACGTGGAGCTGACCCTCTGCAGGGGCGGGGGTCCATTCCAGGAGGACATGTCACACTCCACGTTTGCTGCTTATCTCAAAAGCTGAAGGTATTGAAGCTTCATGACAACACCTGCAGATCAACCTTTTTTGAAAAGTTACCCTTTTGGGAAACCTGTTCAAACCATCAATGCCCCGGAGCAGGCCCATCATGCTGTCCTGGGAAATAACAAGAGGAACTTCTCTTCCAGGGATGTTGAACAGTCACAGCTCATGTGGTCTTAAAAATGCACTTAGGCAGAGAAAGACTAATATCATATGATGCTGCTTATATATGGACTTTTTAAAAAATGGCACAATGAACTAAATTTACCAAACAGAGTCACAGATGTAGAAAACAAAACTTATGGTTACCTGAGGGAAAGAAGGAGGAATAAATTGGAAGATTGGAATCGACATATACGCACTGCTGCTGCTGCTGCTGCTGCTGCTGCTAAGTCGCTTTAGTCATGTCCGACTCTGTGCGACCCCATAGACGGCAGCCCACCAGGCTCCGCCGTCCCCGGGATTCTCCAGGCAAGAACACTGGAGTGGGTTGCCATTTCCTTCTCCAATGCATGAAAGTGAAAAGTGAAAGTGAAGTCGCTCAGTCGTGTCCGACTTTTAGCGACCCCATGGACTGCAGCCTACCAGAGTCCTCTGTCCATGGGATTTTCCAGGCAAGAGTAGTGGAGTGGGGTGCCATTGCCTTCTCCGATATACGCACTACTATATATAAAATAGATAGCTAGTGAGAAACTACTATATAGCACAAGCCTGGGTTTTCCCTGCGATTTGCTCTCATGGTCTGCAGAGCCTTGAATGAGCAGCAGAGGGCGCTCTGTCACAATCCCTGAGTCCAGGCTCTGTCCAGCTGTGGAATGTGGCTTCTTTTTCTCCTTGGTAACTGTTTTCTTAAAAACCTGGGTCAATAGAATCTGTGTCAATCAAATCCCATTTCTCGCTGACCTGTGCGACCCTTTAAGAGCTGTTTATCATCGTTTGTGAAGGCGAGCCCCTTCTGACTTCAGGCCTCCAAAGCTCGCAGTACATGAATAATCCGCAGACAATGGTTACCTGTAGGACGGCACCGTGGAAAACATCCCCGCCGCGACCGCTTTTGTAAACTGGAGCCTATTCAGCCCTGTGAAGGATCCCAAGACAGCAGGGGACTCTTTGGTCAATAGGTGGAATAAAACGCTGGGCCAGGGCTTTCATAATCGCAGCCTCCTGAGAAGGCAACGGGAGGGAGTTTCCCACAATGCTTAGTGGCTTCTCCTAATCCTATTGGAAATGGGGAAGGGGGCCATGGGGAAAGGGGTACCTAGGTGACCAAAGCAGGAGCCAGTGATTTAGTGATGAGCTTGTCCGCAGGCCCTGAGGGGGTCTGAGCCCCTGTGGAATTCCCAACATTCAAGCCACACAAACCACCTGTGCGCTCTGGACTCTGTCTGCCCTGGCCGCTGTCTTGTTAATAAGTCTCCCTCGGGGGAAGCTGAGGTCAGCCAGGTGGTGAAAGAGGGTGACTTGGATTCTTCAGTGATATCATGCCTGAGAGACTGGACCCAGTGCTTGCAGTGCTGATGTGTGATGGGGTTATGTTATTCTTGTGGACTGAGGGGAAGTGGTCTGGGGAACCAGCAGCACAGACCATGAGAGGGCTGGGACGCCCCTCAGCCCACGGAAATAAAATAACCCCAGCACATGAGCTGCAGGAGAGGGCTGGAGTAGGGCTGGATGGGGGAGAACTTGAGGCTCTTTTTAAAAATGTAACCACATTGATTCTCAATATCTTGTTAGTTTCAGGTGTACAGCCAAGTGATTCAGTTACATGTATACACCTCGCGGCTCAGCTTGTAAAGAATGTGCCTGCAATGCAGGAGACATGGGTTCGATCCCTGGGTTGGGAAGTTCCCCTGGAGAAGGGAAAGGCTACCCACTCCAGTCTTCTGGCCTGGAGAATTCCCTGGACTGTTATAGTCCATGGAGTCGCAAAGAGTCAGACACGAGACTGAATGACTTTCACTTCACTTCACCTACATACATATGTGTGTGTGTGCTCGCTAAATCGCTTTAATTGTGTCCAGCTCTTTGCAATCCTATAGACTGTAGACCGCCAGACTCCTCTGTACATGGGATTTTCCAGGCAGAAATACTGGAAACTGGATTGCTGTGGCCCTCCTCCAGGGGATCTTTCCGACCCAGAAACCAAAACTGCATCCCCTGCAGTCCGTGCGTTGTAGGTGAATTGTTTACCACTGAGACACTGAGGAAGCCTTATACACATGTATATATTCTTTTTCAGATTCTTCCCCATCATAGATTATTACAAGATATTGCATATGGTTCCTTTGTTGTTTATCTCAGGCTTTGCTAGTGGTTCAGACAGTAAAGAATCTGCTTACAATGCAGGAGATCCGAGTTCAATCCCTGGATTGGGAAGCTCCCCTAGTTTATATATGGTAGTGTGTATCTGCTAATCCCAAACCCCTAATTTATTCCTCCTCCCCTTTTCCATTCAGTAACCACTAGTCTGTTCTCTGTGTCCATGAGACTGTTTTGTTTTATAAATAGGTTGATTTCTATAATTTTTTAGATTCCACATATAAATGATATGATATTTGTCTTTCTCCTTCTGACTGACTTCACTGAATATGATAATCTCTAGGCCCATCCATGTTCCTGAAAATGGCAGTGTTTGATTTTTTATGACTGAGTAGTATTCCACTGTGTGTGTGTGTGTGTGTGTGTGTGTGTGTGTGTGTGTGTGTATCTATATACATATATATAGAACTTAAGATTCTTGATGGTAATGGTGCCCCTCGGTTTGAGTGGTTGAACTTGAGTTACCACCCAGATGTGTGGGGGGAGGGCTGTGGAGGGCTGTCAGAGTCAGGGGGCCTTCACTGAAGGAGTGGGTGCTGGAGATGTGAGGGGAGTTGCCAGGGGAGGAGGGGTGACTAAGCCCCAGAGCCATTAGTCTTGCTTGAGGAACCTAATGTACAAAGGGTAAGAGTTGCAGGCAACACCCCATAATGCTGACACTCAGAACTTAGACAAGAAAGACAGATCAAGATAAAGAGACTCAGAAATCTGCTTGGCCAGAGAGTGAAAAAATGTCAAAAAAGCAGTTCTCCCCATCAACAACTTTTAAAACATTTTTTCAGACACATAGAAATGTGAAAAAGTTGTGCCATCAACATAGGTCTGCCCACCATCTAGATTCTAAAATTAGTATTTTGCTGTATTTGCTTTAACATAATTTTATCCATTATACTATCCATCTATGAATTAATCTTATTATTATTTTAAAATTAGAAGCAGCTTGTCAAACTCCAAAAGACCATACAATTGAAAATTACCCATTCATGTTAGTCTCCTAAAGTCTTTCCCACTCTACTGGATAAAGTGAAAGTGTTAGTAGCTTAATCATGTCTGACTCTTCGGGACCGCATGGACTGTAGCCTGCAAGGATCCTGTTTATGGAATTTCCCAGGCAAGAATACTGGAGTGGGGTGCCGTTTCATTTTCCAGGGGACCTTCCTGACCAGGAGTCAAACCTGGATCCCTGCATTGCAGGGGGGTTCTTTGCCATCTGAACTACCAGGGAAACACCCATTTGTGTAAAATGTGAAATGGAGATCAAATCTTCCTAATGGTAAAAGTCATAGCAACCAAAGTTGCTTACAATTAAATAACATTGTTTCAAGAGAGCAGCTATGAGCTCAGGGTAATGAAACCGGTCCACCTGAACAGACTCCTGAGAGGTGCGCCCTTCCCCATTGATATTTACACTGTCCTGTATATAGGCCGTTGTCCTCTGGGCTTTCCATGTATGGGCTCATCCCAAGCTCACATAAGCCAGGAGCTGTCCCAGTGTACAATATGATTCTTACCATACAATCAAAGAAATTGAGGCACAGAAAAATTAGGTGACTGGCCTGGGGTCAAATAGCTGGTTTGTGGCTGAGCAGCACTCACCCCTCCCCTACCCTGACCCCAGCAAATTAAAGCAATGAGTTACCATCGTTTTACATACCATGTTGGCTATGATTTTTAACAAATGATGCTGCCAAACATTGGTGAGGATGTAGGGAAAGAGGCGCTGTTTGTGGGAACGCCAATTGGTACTTCCTAGAAGACAATTGGGCTTACCCTGGTGGCTCAGACAGTAAATCTTCCTGCAGTGCAAGAGACATAAGAGATATGGGTTCGTTCTCTGATTTGGAAAGATCCCCTGGAGAAGGGAATGGCAACCCAGTCTGGTATTCTTACTGCCTGGAGAATCCCATGCACAGAGGAGCCTGGTGGTCTACAGTCCATCGAGTCACAAAAAAGTAGTACAAGACTGAGCGACTAAGCACAACACACACACACACACACACACACACACAGAAGGCAATTAGACAAAGAGAATCCAAAGCCATAAAAAAGCCTGCAGGTGGTGGATCTAGGTGTTTTGTTCCCAGGAATAAATTGCTGTGAAAGCATGAAAGATGAGCAAGCAGCTTTATATCCAAGAAAATCATGCAGAATCAAGTGAACTATCAAATAATGGGAGGCAGATATTACATAAGTTACAGACTGTTATAACGATGACAATATTCAAACATCATGGATTAAGGGAAAGTGTGAATTAAATAGAACCAATTAGGTTACAGAATAGAATCTAGGGAAAACAGAATGAAGTAACAATAATCTTCCCCTAATGTAACATGTATAGAGAAGATACATATAGTAAATATAATATACATAAAATACACATAATAAAATAATATCACAAAATAAACTGGAAAGTTGGTACCAAAAATATGAACAATGGTTATTTCAAAGTGGGGCTTTATGTTGGGAGAGGCTTGTTTATAGTTGGGACTTGTCTTTAGAAAATATTTTTGTATTTTCTACAAATGTCAAGCAAAAATGTGTGAAAGTGAAAGTCACCGAGTCGTGTCCTCCTCTTTGTGACCCCATGGATTGCCAGACTCCTCTGTCCAAGGAATTCTCCAGACAAGAATACTGGAGTGGGTCCCGTGCCCTTCGCCAGAGGATCTTCCCAACCCAAGGATTGAACCCATATCTCCCACCTTTCAGGCAGATTCTTTACCGTCTGAGCCACCAGGGAAGCCCAAGCACAAATGTATCACCTTAGGGATCAGAACGTCACCCCTCCATTCCCACAATCAATATAAAGAGAATGTCACCGGCTCAAAATCTCTTCTTGTTTTTGAGTGCAAGGAAATTCTGGGATGAAGAGGGAAGAGAACCAGTAGGTGGCGCCAGAGGGTAGCTAGTGTCTCGAGCTGCAGCAAGCGCTGGTAGGGACAGCCTGACCCGGGAAAGTCAGGTACTTGGAGAACTCAGGCGCCATCAAGCACTATTTACAATAGCCAGACATGAAAGCAGCCTAAATGTCCATCCACAGGTGAATGGGTAAACAAGTGGTACATATACATGTACTGGAAGTCCATTCGTTGGTTTTTAATATCAAACTTCATTATATATGCATATGCTTCCCTGGTGGGGCAGTGGTAAGGAATTCTGCCAATGGAGAGACACAAGAGACTTGGGTTTCATCCCTAGGTCGGACAGATTCCCTGGAGGAGATCCTGGCAACCCACTCCGTTCTTCTTGCTGGGAAATCTCATGGACAGAGGATCCTGGTGGGTTACAGTCCAGGGGGTTGCAAAGAGTCGGACATGACTTAGAGACTAAAGAACAGGAACAATGCATATATTAATATATAATGTATAACTTAACACACATATATGATATAAATAAATCTCTTCTCAGATATGTATTTAAAGAAAAAGACACATTTTTGACCCCGCAATTCAAGATGACATTAAACAAATTGCTAAATGGACAAAGTTTCAACTTTCTCTCAAAATACAAGTGGTAGAGACTCAAAGTCAAGATATTTAGAAAGGCTTCCTTTTGCCCACTAAAGAGCCATGAATCTCAGATATCCTGGGGGTACGCGTCCAGAAAAACTGTTTGTGACAATTGTATGAATTGTCTTATAGCCAGCAAGTCATGCTGTAAGATTTTTACCTGCTCCCAGGACAGGTTGTTATGTATATATAGGGATTTTACTTTTTTTTTTTTAACTCTACACTTATAAAATTGGTTGGAGCATTTGGGTGGATGTGTAACGTGTAATAACTTCTCCAGTTTGAAATAGAAAATAGGATTCGGAAAAGCAATTTCCCACTGAGCTTCTGAGTTTTTTCAGTGTTGTTGAGACTTTAAGTGAAAAATGCCTGTACAATGGCATGGAGTATATGTTACAGTTGAAAAATAAATCCTTGAGTCCTTGACATCAAATAAAGGAAATAAAATATACACATCTGTGTGTTTTGAAGGTTGTCTGTCTGATTTTATAAAGCAAGGACTAACCAGGACTCTGTGTGGACTGAGAGGCACCCCCCCCCCAGGCCCCCTGAGAAACAACCAAGGCAGGCTGGGGCGTGCACTGACTCGGTGGTGATAAACCAGCTCACAGCACATTATTATGTTAACTTGCATTTGTAGACAAATGGTGTTGATAAACATGGATATTCAAGGCTATGAAAGTATAATGGGATACCCTCTGATGTGAAGCATAAAATCTCTCAAGTTACTGTTTAATGATTTTTCTTTCTCTCCAAAGGCAGATAGAATTAATAGGCTGCACAAACTGACTGTTGTTCTTGAGCACAGATCATAGACTTCTCTGTTCCCCTCCACTACATGGGTAGCATGTCTTCAGCAGGTGGGAGCTAGCAGTCAGCAACTGCTGCATAACAAACACGCCCAGGTCTCCAAGTCACAGAAGATTGCAAGTGGCTTCTCATATTGGGGCATGCAGGTCAAGTGAAGCCCAGCAGAGTGGACTGGGCATGCGTGGATGGTTCTGCTTCAGGCTCAGGGTTCAGGCGATGCCCTGCAGGTGTCTCACTCTGGGGTTTGGGCTGAAGGAAAGGATACTGCCAAGGGCATGGTCGTCTTATAATGAAGCAGAGGCTGCACAAGGCGAAGGCCAACTGTGTAAACATCTTTCATGTATCTGATGCAATTATATCTCCTGATCCTCCCAGGATTGCTGTCAGTAATGTCTTTCCCCTGTGTCCCAGGATCTGATAAAGTGATGTCCATTCCTCTGGTGTCCCTAGGATTCCCCTAAGTGATGCCTGTTCCTTGGTGTCCTCAAGGTTTTGCTAAGTGATCCCCGTCTCCTGGTGGCCCTGGATTTCTTTCAGTGAGACCTGTCCTCCTAATCCATCATCCACCACCAGACCTCTGTGGAGATGCCCATTCCCTGGTGCCACAGGAATCTCTGTGCAACATTACCTGCTCTACCTGATACACTGGGCTCTTTTTCTGCTTTTACTGGGAGCCACCCATTCTGTCCCCCATTCTTCCATGGCCATCTCTGTACAATCTATGATAAAAGCTTACAAAGCTTCAGGGGCCTCTTGTCCTCTGTAACCTATCTACAGAAATGTCCAATTGTTTGGGTGTTTTGGAATTATGTCTTTTTTTTCCTGTTTTCTTTAAATTTTATTGAAATATAGTTGATTTACAATGTTGTGTTACTTTCAGGTGTACAGCAAAGTAATTTATATATATATATGTGTGTGTGTGTGGATACATATGTATGTCTGAATCAAGAATATATATTCTTTTTTAAATTGAAATACAGTTTGGGGCTTCCCAGGTGGTGTTAGTGGTAAAGAATCCACCTGCAATGCAGGAGGCATAAGAGACATGCCTTTGATCTCTGGATCAAGAAAATCCCCTGGAGGAGGAAATGGCAACCTACTCCAATCTTCTTGCCTGGAAAGTCCCATGGACTGAAGAGCCTGGTGGGCTATAGTCCATGGGGTCTCAAAAGAGCTGCACACAACTTGATGATTAAACAACAGCAATAGTTGATTTACAGTGTTGTGCTTATTTTTACTGTATAGCAAGGTGACTCAATTATACACATGTATACATTTTTATTGTATATTCTTTTCCTTTGTAGTTTATTCCAGGAAGCTGGATATAGTTCCCTGTGCTATATAGTGGGACCTTGCTGTCTATCCATTCTAAATGTAATACTAATAGTTTGCCTCTGCTAACCCCAAACTCCCAGTTTATCCCTCTCCCTACTCCCCTCCTCCTTGGCAATCACAGGTCTTTTCTCTATGTCTGTGCATCTGTTCTGTCCTGTAGATAGGTTTGTTTGTATCATAATATCTTAACTCAGATGAATACTTTGCAGCTATATTTGAGCTGCAAGAAATTAGCTATTGACTGAGCAACACTCACATTGATGTTTCATCCTGGTGCTTGCTGTCTCTTTGCTGTTTCTGCTCCCAAAAATCTGTTGGCTTGTCCTGTCCCAGCCTATGGAGTCTGGTTGCTAGTGTTTCTGAACAGAGGCTGGACACTCTTCTGTGTCCTGGGTCAGGCTGGGGAAAATCTATTTCCAAACTAGTCTCCCTCTTTGGATCTGTCTTGATAAACGAATCTTCACACATAGCCTCTTGGCTATTGTTTACATTTGCCATTCCTTGTGGAGTCCTGGGCTCATAACTCCTCTGAACGTGATCCTTATGATGATCCTGTCAGCTGGTTGGACAAACAGGCGGAGAGCTGCCAGCAAGGCAAGAAGCATGTGGGAGCAGCTGAGCAGTCGGGGGAAGGCAGGCTGGGGCAACTCATCCTTTATTTATCAGTGTAATGGAAATCCTTGCTCAAGTTTTAAATATACTTTATGTTGGGGTCACATCTTAAATATATCTGCAGCATATTAATAATTAAGCAAAAGTGAAAATATTCAGTTTGGAGAAGGAAAGTAGGAATTGTCAGCTTTATGCAGAGAACGCACCCTGTGGGAGTTTTGTCTGAATCAGGACTGAAGAATTAAGCCCACAGTTTAACTGAAAATTATTGTGGCAGAGAGAACAGGAAGGGACCCCAAGAGAATAGAATGCAGTATATTTTATCATAGCTCTTCTCTGGAACCTAAGATACAAAAAGGAAAATAAGATTTATTTTTATGACAATTAAAAATTGGTTTGAAAAAAGTGATGGAATACACAACTAACAGTGTTTTAAACAAATAAGGCTTTATTTTTTTCTCACATGAGAAGTTGACAGTTGTTGGCCATGATTTAATGACTCAAGGCTATCAGGACTTTCGAAATTCTGAGTTTCCTGGGGGTTTCCTTATGATTGTAAAATGGCTGCCACAGCTCCAGCCATCATCTATATTCAGGACTAGAAATACGATGAAGGGTAACACTAATCTCATCTATTCCCCTTTAAGGGGAAAGCAAATTTTTTTTCCAGAACTCTTCCCTCCTGACTCCAGTCTGGCTTTTTGGCCAGAGCAGTATAACACAGTTACCTTCAACAGACTCTAGGTACATTGCCACCTAAATTAATCAGTATCCTGTTTATACAGGAAAAAAGGGATGAGTGAATATTATAAAGGATTAGCAGCATAAGCAAACTGGTTAAACTAAAATTTGCACGACAGTCAGCATCTCTCTTCCTTTGTTTTAGAAGAACTGCCATGCTGTGTCTCATCTGGGAAAAGGACAACACACTCTGCAAGCCTGCTTTCCAGCAACTCGAAAGGTCACGAATTCCATGGAGAGACTCATTCCCTGCAGCAGGTGCCCAGGGAGGCCATCCTGGGCGAGGACCCAGAAATCAGTAACTGGGGGATGAGAAGGGGGCGCCAGAGGGAACAGCATGGAGACCTCAGGGTAAATCCACTTTGTATTACTGGCCTGAAAATAAGTGAACCCAGAGGGCCTGAGCTGCCAGGAATAAGTCAAAAATAAGAGCTCTGTCCTTGGGGGTGCTTTGGGGGATTTTTGTTCTGCATTTTAAAAAAATTCTTATTTTAATGTAACTAACATTTGCAGAAAAGCAGGAAGAATAGCATAAAGAATGCTTTTATATCCTTTACTCAGATTCATTGACTGTTTATATTTTGCCCCCATTTCTTTGTCATTTTATCTATTTCTCCATCTGTCTATCCATTGATCATTATCTCTCTTTATCATCTATTAGTCATCTATTTATGCACACACACACACACACACACACACACACACACCAGGCTTCTCTGTCCTTGAGATTCTCCCAGGCTTCTCTGTCCTTGAGATTCTCCCAGCAAGAATGCTGGAGTAGGGTGCCATTTCCTCCTCCAGGGGATCTTCCTGAACCAGGAATTGAACCTGCATCTCTTAGCATCCCCTGCATCAGCAGGCAGATTCTTTACCACTAGTGCAATCTGGAGAGCTCCATATCCTTTACTAAGATTCGTCAATTGTTTATATTTTGCCCCATTTCTTTATCATTTTATGTAGCTATCTGTCCATCTACCCTCTATCTATCATTATTTCTCTTTCTCTAGCATCTATCAATCATCTGTTTAGACACACACACACACACACACACACACACACACACACACACACACACAGAGTGGGTCAGGGAGACAGATTTCCCCCAGAACCATCTAACTGACAGTAAATTGCAGATATATTATCTATTTATCCTAAACTATTTCAGTGTGTTTTTTCCTAAGAACAAAGAGAACCACTAGTAGCTAATCCACAGCCCCTATGCAGATTTGATCAATTGCCCTCATAATACCTAAACAGTCACTTTCTTTCCTGGCCCAGCCTCTAGTCCAGGATCACATGTTGTAGGTTGCCATTGCATCTTTTGATCTTCCTTTAATGCGGAACAGTCCCCAGTCCCTCCCAGCCTCGCATGACCTTGACAGACAGACCCTGAAGACTCTCCCTTGATTCAGGTTTGCTGACGTTTCCTCGAGATTCTACTCAGTTTTGTGTTCTTGGTGTGGTTGCTGCTCACATAATGCTGATGTGGTTTCTTAGGGCATCATCCAGGCCACATGTGGTTTTGACTTGTCCTGCTTCTGGTGATGTTAATTTGGTTGCCTGGATAAGACAATATCTATTGGAAATTTTTCACACTAAGGTTACTATTAATATCCTTCCCTTTACGGTTAGTAAATAATTTGTGGAGAGATGCTTTGAAGCTGGGCTTCCCAGGTGGCCCTGGTGGTAAAGAACCCACCTGCCAATGCAGGAGACAAGAGACATGGTTCTGTTCCTGGGTCAGGAAGATCCCCTGTAGAAGGACATGGCAACCCATTCCAGGAATCTTGCATGAAGAATCCCATGGACGGAGGAGCCTGGCAGGCTATGGTCCATGGAGTGGCAAAGAGTCAGACATGGCTGAAGCAACTTAGCATGCATGCACTTTGAAGCTATATACATATTCCATAACTCATCCATATAATAGGGCTTCATGCTCTATAACTTAAAACAATTTTTAAAAAATAGTGGTAAAAGTCTCATAAAGCACACTACATTAACCATATGTAACCGTGCAGCTCAGTAGCACTGAGTTCATTCACACTGATGTGCACTTCTCACCATCATCCCTCTCCCGAATTTTTCACTTTCCTAATCTGAAACTCTGTCCCAATTAAATGCTAACTCCCCATTCTCCCTCCTTACCCCCCAGCCCTGGCATCTACCAATGTACTTTCTGACTCTATGAATTTGACTATTCTAGGTACCTCCTATAAGTGGAATCAAACAGTATGTGTCTGCATCTAATGTATATTGGAATGCATTTTTAAGGGTAACTTAACATATGTTCCGCAGACAAACTGTACCTTCTTTCCTCCCCCTACTCCTGTGACAGCTCCATAACTTTCTTTTATCAGTAGGGGTATCTGATCAAAAAGTTTGGAAACCTTTCACCAGGGGATGCAGATTTTTTTTCTGTGAAGGGTCAGACAGTAAATATTTTAGGTTCTGCGGACTGTATAGTCTCTGTTGCAATTCCTCACCTTTGCTATTATAGCATGGAAGCATCCATAGACATATGTAAACAAATGAGAGTTCTAATAAAATTTTATTTACAAAAACAAAGGTTGGCCAGATTTATGGGCCTACAGTCTGTTGGTCTGAACTGTATACCACTGTCAATTGATCTACCCCTAAAACCCAGAAATTTTCCCTCCTATGTGATATTCTTACTCGACAGGATCTGACCTAGAAGCTTTAGGATCTGAATTCTTGGTGCATAGATTTTCTGAAGGATGAGTCAAATTATATAGCTGCTGGTCTATAAGCTGAAAGCTGCTTCGATATCAACTGAGGTTTAAGTGATCAAGTCCCCCTTAGTCCTCTCAAGTTTTTCCCTAGAAACTATCAAGAAGGACTTCAGCCAGGGACCATGCATTGTTTGCTTTGCATAGTTTGAAATTAAATGGAATTATCTTTGGTGGGGGCCTGAACACTCTCAATTACCTCTTCTCACTTGACCCTGAAATCATGTTTCTTTTCCTCCCTTTTGTGAGGTGTTGACAATTAGGGAATCGCTTTCTAAAATTCCTAGCTCTTGTAGACATAGAATGTGAAATCCCAGATGGAAAATTAACCAAATTGGGGTGTTTACATTTAGCGCCCCCAATTAGGCACATTCCAAGGAAAGAGTCTCTGTCACGGTAAGGCTCACTCCAGGGAATGTGATAGCTCTGGAAGGGTGTAGATATTCACTTCATTTGTTTAGCTCTGTTTGATTCTGCAGGTTGCGTGATCTGGCCTGAAATGGTCAGGTAAGTTCTGGATCACAGTGTTGCACTGGTAGCTGATTCTGTGTTGTTCAAGAGTCCCAGGTTTCTAGTTCCAGACTGCTTGGGAAGTGGGTGCGTGTAAGCCATGTCTTTAGAAAGGAGGCTTGAGTGCTAGATGGGAACAGTCTGTAGGTTTATTTATCAAAATGAGAGAAGATTGTGGAATTGATCTAATATATATTAGATTATATACATTAGACTATATACATGTGGGACTAGTTAGAGATTAGCAACCCCCCAGTGATGATACCCTTGGACTTCCCTGGTGGCTCAGAGGTTAAAGTGTCTGCCTGGAATGCAGGAGACTAGGGTTTGATCCCTGGGTTGGGAAGATCCCCTGGAGAAGGAAATGGCAACTGACTCCAGTAGTCTAGCCTGGAGAATCCCATGGAGGGAAGAGCCTGGTAGGCTACAGTCCATGGGATCGCAAAGAGTCGGACACGACTTCACTTTCACTTTCAATGGTGATACCCTTCAGACCCATTCTACTAACAGTGACATATTTTTAATACTCTTGTCTCTATTAAAAGTTGGGACCTAAATGTCCATTGACAGATGAATGGATAAAGAAGATGTGATACATCAGTCAGTTCAGTTCAGTCGCCCAGTTATGTCTGACTCTTTGCAACCCCATGGACTGCACCACGCCAGGCCTCCCTGTCCGTCACCAACTCCTGGAGCTTGCTCAAGCTCATGTCCATCAAGTTGGTGATGCCATTCAACAATCTCATTCTCTGTCATCCACTTCTCCTCCTGCCTTCAATTTTTCCCAGCATCAGAGTCTTCTCTAATGAGTCAGTTCTTCGCAGCAGATAACCAAAGTATTGGAGCTTCAGCTTCAGCATCAGTCTTTCCAATAAATATTCAGGACTGATTTTCTTTAGGATTGACTGGTTTGATCTCCTTGCAGTCAAAGGGACTCAAGGTACATATATGTGATGGAATGTTACTCAGCCATAAAAAAGAATGGTGGCACATATATACAATGGAATATTACTCAACCATAAAAGAATGAAATAATGCAATGTGTAGCAACATGGATGGACCTAGAGATCATCACAGTAAGTGAAGTAAGTCAGACAGAGAAGGAGAAATATCATATGAGATCACTCATATGTGGAATGTAAAATACCACATGACCGTATTTACAAAATAGAAACAGACTCACAGACATAGATGACTGACTCACAGACGTAGACAGACTTGTGGTTGCCAAGGAGAAGGGTAGGGAAAGACTGAGAGTTTGGGATTAGCAGATACAAACTAGAATAAACAATAAGGTCCTACTGTATAGCACAGGGAACTACATTCAGTATTCTGTGATAATAATGGGAAAGGATATGAAAAAGCATGTCTACATATATACCTGAGTCTCTTTGCTGTATAGCAGAAATGAACACGACAGTGTAAATCAACTATGTAAAGTGAAAATAGCTCAGTCGTGTCCAGCTCTCTGTGACCCCATGGACTATACAGTCCATGGAATTCTCTAGGCCGCAATACTGGAGTGGGTAGCCTTTCCCTTCTCCAGGGGATCTTCCCAACAAAAAGATCGAACTTAGGTCTCCCACACTGCAGATGGATTCTTTAGCAGCTGAGCCACCAGAGAGTCCCAAGAATACTGGAATGGGTAGCCTACTCCTTCTCCAGCAGATCTTCCTGACCCAGGAATCGAACCAGGGTCTCCTGCTTTGCAGGCAGATTTTTTACCAACTGAGCTATCTGGGAAACCCAAATCGAGTATACCTCAATAAAATTTTTCAAAAGTCAGAAGATAAGGATTTGGATTGAGAACATATGTTTCTCACCCTTAGTCAATTTGTTCCCTGCAGGCATCTGACTTTGCAAACTCTGATTTCAACCTCAAGCTGTTATACTAAAGCAATATCTGAGCAAGATCAGCACATTTTATCTTAGCTTACAGAGTTTCCTGCTTTTCTGGGTAAACTGACACTGGCTTCACTGCTGGAACCCTCTCTGTGCTTGGAAAACACACACAGTTTTGAAATTCCTAATAGGATTTTCCCAACCAACAAAGAAGGGCTTCCCTTGTAGCTTATTTGGTAAAGAATCTGCCTGCAATGCAGGAGACCTGGGTTTGATTCCTGGGTTGGGAAGATTCCCTGGGGAAGAAAATGGCAACCCACTGCAGGATTCTTGCCTGGAAAATCCCACAGACAGAGGAACCTGGCGGGCGATAGTCCATGGGGTCGCAAGAGTGGGACACAACTTGGCGACTAAACCACCACCAGCCAGTGAAAACCACAGTCACAGACTCATTCTCTACTCCTTGCCTCTGCTCTTGGGTGGGATATTATCAAATATCTTTTCATGTGAGCCTATAAGGAGAAGGTGAAAATGATTCACTGATGCCTAAGACAGCCTGAAACATCCCCAATCCAGTCCCCTTCTGGGTCATCTGTGCTTTGTGTGCTTGGGCATCAGGAGGCTTTCTCTATAAACTTTTGGAGCAGTTCCAGACACTGGAAAAGACTCTCAACAGAGACTCAAGAAAAACACACATTCGGAGTAGAAGGAAGATAAAACCAATGAAACTGCTTCTCTGGGAACTTTGGGTCTGAGCAGACTGTCTTAGCGGATGTGAAAACAGGGGCTGAGCCAGGAGACTAACAGACCACTGGGTTCTAGCCGTTTCCTCGATCCTCCGCTGGAGCTGGACAGTGATGCTGGGGAAATGCCAACTTCCTCATCCTTCCCCCACCCTCCTACCTCGTTACTTCTGACCCGGGAGCCCCAGCAACCATGCCTATTCCTTCCCCAAGTTCCTCTCCCTACAACAGCTTCTTTCATGGCCGTTGTTAAACTCATAGTCAGCAGAGGAGAAGGGGATGTGTGACTTTCAGCCTGTGGGCACAGCCCTCCTGCCTGAGACTTCTAGGGGGACTGTCTGAAAGCAGAGGACATCAGTTCACGCTCAGAGAATGACGCCAGTGGCTGGCGTCTCACTCAGAAAAAGAAGAATTCCTGGACTTCCCTGGTGGTCCAGTGGTTAAGGGACCCAAGCCAGGGGGTGCAAGTTCGATCCCTGCTAGGGGACCTAAGATCTCACATGCTGAGTGGCCAGAAAAAACCCAACCAAACAAAAGCCTATAAAAGCAGAAGCAATAATGTAGCAAATTCAATAAAGAATTTTAAAATGGTCCACATTAAAAAAATCTTTAAAAAAAAAAAAGAAGAGTTCTTGCCACTTCTAATAAAAGTGTACACGGCTTAGCTCCTTGCCCCTCCCTGGCCCCAGTCCCTTGCCCTTCTGACAGCCCTAGGCTCTGTGAGCCCCTCCCCCCCACCATGCCAGGCCAGGGGTGTTCTCAGCTTCCCACCAGCTGTGCGCCACCTGGGGATGCTCCTGGTCTAGGTTGTTCCCTCTCTGGCCTTAGGTCTCTGCTCCCCTGTCATCTTCTCAGAGAGGACTTCCTGACCCCTGTCCCGCTCTGTCTGTCCACTTACCTGTCTCAGGTGTCTCCGTGGCCCCATCACAACCCACGTTCCAGGTTCCTGATCTCTGTATCTGTGTGTGGTCTGCCTCCCCGTCCTGAGAACATAGGCGCATGACAGCAGGGACCTGGGTTTCATCTGAGTTGCGTTCTGAGCACCCAGAGCAGTGCAGGGTGTCCAGGGAGAAACGCAAAGGATTTCTTCGATGGAGTAAATGCCTTGTTGAAGTGTTAGTCACTCAGTCATATCCGACTCTTTGCAGACCTCATGGGCTGTAGTCAGCCAGGCTATTCTTTCCATGGAATTCTCCAGGCCAGAATACTGTAGTGGATAACCTTTCCCTTCTCTGGGGTACCTTCCCAACCCAGGGATCAAACCCTGGTCTCCAGCATTGCAGGCAGATTCTTTACCTGCTGAGCAACCAGGGAATGAATTTAAATAGAGACCAGGCTGATCCTTAAACACACAGAGAGGGCAAGGAAATAGTCTCTCCAGCTGGGAATCCATTCTGCACCTTGGAATAGCCAGTGGTAGGAATAATGTTTATGGGTAGATTTTGGGGGTGGCACAGTTCTCCCTGCATCCAGGAAGGGAGTCCATCTCTCCCCATTCCCTGTCTATCTCTCGGAACTTGTTACTCCAGCAGAAGGAGACTCATGTGTCTGTTGTGTAATGCACAACACTGTTCCCTCAGCATCTCCACAAATGCACACAGAGGTTCCCAGACAGGCTGCCCTGTGGTCCATGGTCCAGGCACTGTTCTCTGAAGGATCTGGTTTTCCTTATACAGAAAGAGCGGCTATGCCAGGAGCCTGCTGATGGGGAGCAGCTGCTGAGGCTGTCTGGGTTGGGGGCTGCTGTGACTGCAGAGATGACCAGCAGCAATGTCTGTAGGAAGCCCAAGCAAATGTGAATGCAGCCTTCCCTACAGCACAGGCTGGCCTACCAGGATGGCTGGGAAAGGAGGGGTCTGTTCAGGGTACCAGATACCCAGGGTAAGTTTCAAATCTAACATGGATCTCAACCTTCCATTGTTCACATGGGAAGCACTGTTTTGGTGGATTATCAAGGTCATTTTTGTCTTAGCTGCATTTTTGCTTATTTTTCTATTGCAGTAGTTGAATGCGTTTATAGACTTCAGGTTTAAATAGGCTTATGGGGTAAATGTGATGCAAATAATAACAGTTCTGCTTTATTGATTATGCCAAAGCCTTTGACTGTGGATCACAACAATCTGTGGAAAATTCTTAAAGAGATGGGAATGCCAGACCACTTTATTGCTTCCTGAAAAACCTGTATGCAGGTCAAGAAGCAACACTCGGAACTGGACCTGGAACAACAGACTGGTTCCAAATTGGGAAGGGAGTACATCAAGGCTGTATATTGTTAACCTGCTTATTTAATTTATATGCAGAGTACATCATGTGAAATGCTGGGCTGGATGAAGCACAAGCTGCAATCAAGATTGCTGGGAGAAATATCAGTAGCCTCAGCTATGCAGATGACACCACCCTTATGGCAGAAAGTGAAGAGGAACTAAAGAACCTCTTGGTAAAAGTGAAAGAAAAGAGTGAAAAAGTTGGCTTAAAATTCAACATTAAAAAGAAGATCGCAACATCTGGTCCCATCACTTCATGGCAAATGGATGGGGAAACAGTGGAAATAGTGACATACTTTATTTTCTTGGGCTCCAAAATCACTGCAGGTAACCCAGGGATCAAACCCTGGTCTCCAGCATTGCAGGCAGATTCTTTACCTGCTGAGCAACCAGGGAAATGAATTTAAATAGAGACCAGGCTGATCCTTAAACACACAGAGAGGGCAAGGAAATAGTCTCTCCAGCTGGGAATCCATTCTGCACCTTGGAATAGCCAGTGGTAGGAATAATGTTTATGGGTAGATTTTGGGGGTGGCACAGTTCTCCCTGCATCCAGGAAGGGAGTCCATCTCTCCCCATTCCCTGTCTATCTCTCGGAACTTGTTACTCCAGCAGAAGGAGACTCATGTGTCTGTTGTGTAATGCACAACACTGTTCCCTCAGCATCTCCACAAATGCACACAGAGGTTCCCAGACAGGCTGCCCTGTGGTCCATGGTCCAGGCACTGTTCTCTGAAGGATCTGGTTTTCCTTATACAGAAAGAGCGGCTATGCCAGGAGCCTGCTGATGGGGAGCAGCTGCTGAGGCTGTCTGGGTTGGGGGCTGCTGTGACTGCAGAGATGACCAGCAGCAATGTCTGTAGGAAGCCCAAGCAAATGTGAATGCAGCCTTCCCTACAGCACAGGCTGGCCTACCAGGATGGCTGGGAAAGGAGGGGTCTGTTCAGGGTACCAGATACCCAGGGTAAGTTTCAAATCTAACATGGATCTCAACCTTCCATTGTTCACATGGGAAGCACTGTTTTGGTGGATTATCAAGGTCATTTTTGTCTTAGCTGCATTTTTGCTTATTTTTCTATTGCAGTAGTTGAATGCGTTTATAGACTTCAGGTTTAAATAGGCTTATGGGGTAAATGTGATGCAAATAATAACAGTTCTGCTTTATTGATTATGCCAAAGCCTTTGACTGTGGATCACAACAATCTGTGGAAAATTCTTAAAGAGATGGGAATGCCAGACCACTTTATTGCTTCCTGAAAAACCTGTATGCAGGTCAAGAAGCAACACTCGGAACTGGACCTGGAACAACAGACTGGTTCCAAATTGGGAAGGGAGTACATCAAGGCTGTATATTGTTAACCTGCTTATTTAATTTATATGCAGAGTACATCATGTGAAATGCTGGGCTGGATGAAGCACAAGCTGCAATCAAGATTGCTGGGAGAAATATCAGTAGCCTCAGCTATGCAGATGACACCACCCTTATGGCAGAAAGTGAAGAGGAACTAAAGAACCTCTTGGTAAAAGTGAAAGAAAAGAGTGAAAAAGTTGGCTTAAAATTCAACATTAAAAAGAAGATCGCAACATCTGGTCCCATCACTTCATGGCAAATGGATGGGGAAACAGTGGAAATAGTGACATACTTTATTTTCTTGGGCTCCAAAATCACTGCAGGTGGTGACTGCAGCCATGACATTAAAAGACACTTACTCCTTGGAAGGAAAGTTATGACCAACCTAGACAGCATATTAAAAAGTGGAGACATTACTTTGCTTACAAATGTACATTTAGTCAAAGCTATGGTTTTTCCAGTAGTCATGTATGGATGTGAGAGTGGGACTACAAAGAAAGCTGAGTGCCAAAGAACTGATGCCTTTGAACTATAGTGTTGGAGAAGACTCTTGAGAGTCCCTTGGACTTCAAAGAGATCCAACCAGTCCATCCTAAAGGAAATCAGTCCTGAATATTGATTGGAAGGGCTGATGTTGAAGCTGAAACTCCAGTACTTTGGCCACCTGATAGGAAGAGCTGACTCATTTGAAAAGACCCTGATGCTGGAAAAATTGAAGGCGGGAAGAAAAGGGGATGACAGAGGATGAAATGGCTGGATGGCATCACCGACTCAATGATTATGAGTTTGAGCAAGCTCTGGGAGTTGGTAATGGACAAGGATGCCTGGTGTGCTGTAGTCCATGAGGTCACAAAGAGTTGGACAGAACTGACCAACTGAATAGAACACATATCAAATCTAGCTAAAAGTATTTTACAGTTTTGTACTACTCTGCTTTACTTCCTGCTGCTGCTGCTAAGTCGCTTCAGTCATGTCCGACTCTGTGCGACCCCTGAGATGGCAGCCCACCAGGCTCCCCCGTCCCTCTTGCTTTACCTCCATCCCTATTCAATCCAGTAGCTAAAGTAAAGCAAATGTTAAACAATGGGCATTTTTTCCCATTATGTCATGTGTTTATATACATGTATTTAAGTCCTGTGTGTGCATATATATACATATAAAATATTATTTAACTACATACTTATTTATTATGTAATATACACTTAATCATGCTTTTTAAATGTACATTTTTAATTTTAAAGACAGTTAAATATACTCTTTTTAGGCTTACAGTTCAATGAGTTTTAGTAAGTAATAACACTTGGAGTAAAAAAGACAAAACAGTATCTGCAGTTGCTGAGAAGTTCACACTGCACCAAAGTAAAAGAGAGCTCTCACTCTAAAACCCTTAGTCCCTAAGGCAACCACTCTTATTGTTGTAAGCTTTCTGAAACAGTCTGTGTATGTATAAACATTCCATTTTTCTATGCAGACTGGAGACTGCATACGTATTTGCCTTTTTCTTTTTTCACTTAACATGTGTTGGAGATTGTATTGTGGCAACAACTCATCATTTTTATTTTTTAATTTGAGGAATGCTATACTGCGAAGACTTGACTCATTGGAAAGAGTTGACTCTGATGCTGGGAGGGATTGGGGGCAGGAGGAGAAAGGGACTACAGAGGATGAGATGGCTGGATGGCATCACTGACTCGATGGACAAGAGTTTGGGTGAACTCCAGGAGTTGGTGATGGACAGGGAGGCCCAGTGTACTGGGATTCACGGGGTCACAAAGAGTTGGACATGACTGAGCGACTGAACTGAACTGAACTGTACTGTGTATATACACCCTTTTCAATTGATTGAAAGTTTTCAATTAATTGTTGGTCTTATTGATTTGTTAGAGCTCTTTATATATTAAGGAATTTAGTCCTTAGCTCATCAAGAGGCTGATTTACATGAAATCAATGAAGTCTGAGCTTCAGTCATCCTTAATTGCACAAACCCTTACAAGACCCTGAAATGATCCTAGCAATGTGTTCATAAAATTTACTCAGCTAAGTTATTTTAATTGCAATCATTTAAAACAGTTATGTCTTTTTATTGAGACTTTCTCTCATGATAGTTTTGTCAGACAGGCTGTCAGCATTTTTGACATCGGGTTAAGAGAAAGTTCAGTTAAGATCGCATTTAATTTGGATTTAGTGGGATAGGTTAAATGGGTTTCTGTTACTTCTGGGTACGAATTATCACTGGTAATCATGGTACATGATGCCTTCCTGGAATAATACATCTGTGGCCCACCATACTGAATTATCCTTCATCACCCTGTGTAGCCAAAGATAATATCATAATGTCATCATATCTTAGGTATGTGGATCTGGAAGCATATGTGTAGTGGGTGTGAAAAGAGGTTTGAACTGTGTGGAGATTAAAGCTAGTCTATGCAAAATTCTTCCAGTCCTCAATGCATAACTATAGGCAGAGAAGGTCTTTCTCACCAATGCATGACAAACAGGAAGTTCTCCTGTCTGGAATATCCTCAACAATCCAGAAAACATCAATGTAATCTATCATGCATTTTTTTTTTTGATGGAAGAAAAAAAAATCCTATTTTTTTCAAATAAAATAGGATTGTTCAGAATTCCTATGCTTTTCCAGAGGCAAGAAGCTTAACTCCAAAACTTGAGAACACCAGAGAATTCCTGATTGCAGGGAACATTAACAGACAAGAGCTCATCCAAAATCCTCCACTGAAACTGAGCTCCACCCAAGAGCCAGCAAGTTCCATAGCAAGACATATCACTCTATTCTCTAGCAATGTGGGAACACACCCCTGAGCATTAAAAGACAGGCTACCAAAGCCATGCCAAACCCACTGACACCCCAAAACTCACTACTGGACACTTCATTGCACTCCAGAGAAAAGAGATCCAGCTACACCCATCAGAACACAGACACAAACTCCTCTAACCAGGAAACTTTGACAAGCCACTAGTCCAACCCCACCCACAGGGAGCAAGCTCCACAATAAAGAAGAACCAGAGGTTAAAGCATCTGCCTGCAATGCAAGAGACCTGGGTTTGATCCCTGGGTTGGGAAGATCCTCTGGAGAAGGAAATGGCAACCCACTCCAGTATTCTTTCCTGGAGAATCCCATGGACAGAGGAGCCTGCTGGGCTACAGTCCACAGGGTCACAAAGAGTTGGACATGACTGAGTGACTTTACTCACCCACATACTTCCAGCCTACAGAAAGACCACCCTAAACATAGCAATCTAAACAAAAGAAAAGGCAGAGAAATATTCAGCAGGTAAAGGAACATGATAAATGCCCACCAAGCCAAACCAAAGAGGAGGAGATAGGGAGTCTACCTGAAAAAGAATTCAGAATAATGATAGTAAAAATGATCTAAAATCTTGAAAACAAAATAGAGTTACAGATACACAGACTAGAGACAAGGATTGAGAAGATGCAAGAAATGTTTAACAAGGACCTAGAAGAAATAAAAAAGACTCAATCAATAATGAATAATGCAATAACTGAGATCAAAAGCACTCTGGAGGGAACCAACAGTAGAATAACTGAGGCAGAAGACAGGACAAGTGAGGTGGAAGATAGAATGGTGGAAATAAATGAAGCAGAGAGGTAAAAGAAAAAAGAATGAAAAGAAATAAGGACAACCTCAGAGACCTCTGGGACAATGTTAAGAGCCCAACATTCAGATCATAGGGGTCCCAGAAGAAGAAGACAAAAAGAAAGATCATGAGAAAATATTTGAGGAGATAATAGATGAAAACTTCCCTAAAATGCAGAAGGAAATAGCCACCCAAGTCTAAGAAACCCAGAGAGTCCCAAACAAGATAAACCCTAAGACATATATTAATCAAATTAATGAAGATCAAACACAAAGAGCAAATATTAAAAGCAGCAAGGGAAAAGCAACAAATAACACACAAGGGGATCCCCATAAGGGTAATAGCTGATTTTTCAATAGAAACTCTCCAGGCCAGAAGGGAAGGGCACGACATACTTAAAGTGATTAAAGAGAAAAACCTACAACCCAGATTACTGTACCCAGCAAGGATCTCATTCAAATATGAAGGAGAAATCAAAAGGTTTCAGTTCAGTTCAGTTAAGTCGTTCAGTGTGTCCACCTCTTTGCGACCCAATGGATCGCATGAATCTCAGCATGCCAGGCCTCCCTGTAGATCACCAACTCCTGGAGTTTCCCAAACTCATGTCCATCGAGTCAGTGATGCCATCTAGCCATCTCATCCTCTGTCATCCTCTTCTCCGCCTGCCTTCAATCTTTCCCAACATCAGGGTCTTTTCAAATGAGTCAGCTTTTCACATCAGGTGACCAAAATATTGGAGCTTCACCTTCAACATCAGTCTTTCCAATGAACACCCAGGACTTATTTCCTTTAGGATGGACTGGTTGGATCTCCATGCAGTCCAAGGAACTCTCAAGAATCTTCTCCAACACCACAGTTCAAAAGCATCAATTCTTTAGCACTCATCTTTCTTTATAGTCCAACTCTCACATCCATACATGACTACTAGAAAAACCATAGCCTTGACCAGATGGACTTTTGTTGGCAAGGTAATGTCTCTGCTTTTTAATATGCTGTCTAGGTTGGTCATAACTTTCCTTCCAAGGAGTAAATGTCTTTTAATGTCATGGCTGCAGTCACCATCTGCAGTGATTTTGGAGCCCAACAAAATAAAGTCAGCTACTGTTTCCACTGTTTCCCCATCCATTTTCCATGAAGCGATGGGACCAGATGCCATAATCTTAGTTTTCTGAATGTTGAGCTTTAAGCCAACTTTTTCACTCTCCTCTTTCACTTTCATCAAGAGGCTCTTTAGTTCCTCTTCACTTTCTGCCATAAGGGTAGTATCATCTGCATGTCTGAAGTTATTGATATTTCTTCCAGCAATCTTGATTCCAGCTTGTGCTTCAACCAGCCCAGCGTTTTGCATGATGTACTCTGCATATAATTTAAATAAGCAACAAGAACAATGACCTGACAAGAGACTGACCCAGACTTGCCTGTGAGTGTCCAGGAGTCTCCAGTGGAGGTGTGGGTTGGTGGTAGCCTGCTGCATGGTTGGGGACACTGAGTGTAGCAGTACATGCAATGGATGTTTTGAAGGAGGTCACCATTATCTTCATTACCTCCACCATAGTTTGGCCCCAGGTAAATAGCAGGGAGGGAACGCAGCTCCACCCATCAAAAGCTTTACAGACAAGCAAAAGCTGAGAGAAAATCAGCACCACCAAACCAGCTCTTCAACAAATGCTTAAGGATTTTCTTTAGTAGGACACATAGAAAAGGTTTATAAACTTGAACCCAAAATAGCAAAGTAAATGGCAACAGGATCATACTTATCAATAATTACATTAAATGTAAATGGGTTGAATGCCCCAACCAAAAGACAAAGACTGGCTGAATAGAGTAAAAAACAAGACCCCTATATATGCTGTCTACAAGAGACACACCTCAAACTGTAGGACACATACAGACTGAAAGTAAAGGGCTGGAAAAAGATATTTCATGCAAATGGAGACAAAAAGAAAGCAGGAATAGCAATACTCATATCAGATAAAATAGACTTTGAAATAAAGGCCATGAAAAGAGACAAGGAAGAATTAATGATCAAAGGATCAATCCAAGAAGAAGATAAAACAATTATAAATATACATGTACCCAACAAAGGGGCACGGCAATATGTAAGGCAAATGCTAACAAGTATGAAAGGGGAAATTAACAGGAATACACTAATACTGGGAGACTTTAACACCCCACTCACACCTATGGATCAATCAACCAAACAGAAAATTAGCAAGGAAACACAAACTTTAAATGATACAATGGACCAGTTAGACCTAATTGTTTTGACCTACAGTTTTGGTAGAATTCACCTGTGAGGCCATTTTGGTAGAATTTACCTGTGGGGCCATTTCATCCCAAAACAATGAATTTCACCTTTTTCTCAAGCGCACACAAAACATTCTCCAGGATAGATCACATCCTGGGCCATAAACCTAGCCTTGGTAAATTAAAAAGAAAGAAAGAAAGAAAGAAAGAAAGAAAGAAATCATTTCAAGCATCTTTTTTGATCACAGTGTGGTAATATTAGATGTCAACTATAGGGAAAAATTATTAATAATACAAATATATGGAGGCTAAACAACACACTTCTGAATAACCAACAAATCACAGAATAAATCAAAAGAGAAATCAAAATATGCATAGAAACAAATGAAAATGAAAACAACAGCAACCCAAAACTTATGGAATTCAGTAAAAGCAGTGCTAAGGGGAAGGTTCAATGCAATACAAGCTTATCTCTAGAAACATAAGAAAAATCAAATAAATAACCTAACTTTATACCTAAAGCAACTAGGAAAAGAAGAAATGAAGAACCCTAGGGTTAGTAAAAGGAAAGAAATCATAAAAATTAGGGCAGAAATGAATGAAAAAGAAACAAAAGACTATAGCAAAAATCAACAAAACTAAAAGCTAGTTCTTTGAGGTGATAAATAAAATAGACAAACCATTAGCTAGACTCATCAAGAAAAAAGGGAGAAGAATCAGATCAACAAAATTAGAAACAAAAATGGAGAAATCACAACAGACAACACAGAAAAACAGAGGATCATAGGAGGCTACTATCAGCAACTATATGCCAAATAAAATGGACAACTTAGAAGAAATGGATGAATTCTTAGAATAGTATAACCTTCCATAACTGAACCAGGAAGAAATAGAAAATCTTAACAGACCCATCACAAGCACAGAAATCAAAACTGCAATCAAAAATCTCCAACAAACATGGGCCCAGGACCAGATAGCCTCACAGGTGAATTCTACCAAAACTGTAGAGAAGAACTAACACCTATTCTACTCAAATTCTTTCAGAAAATTGCAGAGGGAGGTAAACTGCCAAACCCATTCTATGAAGTCACCATCACCCTAATACCAAAAGCAGACAAAGATGCCACAAAAAAAGAAAAGTACAGGCCAATATCACTGATGAACATAGATGCAAAAATCTGTAACAAAATTCTAGCAAACAGAATCCAACAACATGTTAAAAAGATCATATATCATGACCAGGTGGGCTTTATCCCAAGGATGCAAGGATTCTTCAATATTTGCAAATCAATCAATGTGATACATATTAACAAACTGAAAGATAAAAACCATGTGATTATCTCAACAGATGCAGAGAAAGCCTTTGACAAAATTCAACATTCATTTATGATAAAAACCCTCCAGAAAGCAGGCATAGAAGGAACACATTTCAACATAATAAAAGCCATGACAAACCCACAGCAAACATTATCCTCAATGGTGAAAAATTGAAAGCATTTCCCCCTACAGTCAGAAACAAGACAAGGGTGCCCACTTTCACTGCTACTATTCAACATAGTTCTGGAAGTTTTGGCCACAGCAATCAAGGCAGAAAAAGAAATAAAAGGAATCCAAATTGGAAAAGAAGTAAAACTCTCACTGTTCGCAGATGACATGATCCTCTACACAGAAAACCCTAAAGACTCCACCAGAAAATTACTGGAGCTAATCAATGAATATAGTAAAGTTGCAGGATATAAAATCAACACACAGAAATCCCTTGCATTCCTATACGCTAATAATGAGAAAGTAGAAAAAGAAATTAAGGAAACAATTCCATTCATCATTGCAACAAAAACAATAAAATACTTAGGAATATATCTACCTAAATAAACTAAAGACTTATATATAGAAAACTATAAAACACTG